>SJYC01059159.1:0-47831 GCA_006408675.1 Madoqua kirkii
AATCCATGATGACTCTAGTATATAAAACACAAGTAACAGTATACATTTTGCAAGTAAAATAAGGTATATCTAATAGATGCGCCTTGGTTACTAAGAACTATGTAATAGCTGTAAGTTGAATTTTAAATTCTAAGGATAAAGAATACATAATATTCTCATAGGTGCCCAAACTAACATGTTATTACCCTAAAACTTCCATACATTCTCTAAATGTAGGAATCATATGTCACCTAATGTCAATACTGTAAAACTGTAAATTTTTACAAATTCAGATAACAAAATCCCTGTTCCATGGGTGGGAAAGTAATGAGATAAAATCAAAAATTTAAAATGTGAGAATATAATAATAATAATAATAAAGAATTTTAGGGACAGAGTCAATATTTAGAAATATTTTAATGCCCATAAAATATTAACAAATAAGAATAAATATAAATAAAGAAGTTAAATTTCCAATCAAACAGTTTGTGACAAGACCAGTAAAATGAAATAAAAGAGAAGGATACACTTAAGCATATAAAGAGATGCTCAGTACACTCATAATAAGATTAATTTATATTAGGACAACACTGTTGTAAAATTTCTGGTCACCAAATTTATAAAATCCTCAAAGTGTGATAACTTGTGTGCAAGGGTATACAGAGACTGGCATTCTATTACTTTCTGGTAACAGTATAAATGGGTAAAAAGTGGTAGGAATGCACTTTGATTAATGGCAGCAGGAATTACAAACACATCTCCTTCTGTAAAGCAATTCCACCTCTAGGTATTTGTCCCATGAGTACACTTGTATGTTTGAGAACGACTCCTATGAGGTTTTTTTGTTGATGTATTGTTTGTAATAAAGGGCTTCCCAGGTGGTGCTAGTGGTAAAGAACCTGCCTGCCAATGCAGGAGACTTAAAAGAAGCAGGTGAGATCCTGGGTTATAACCATTTGTAATATAAAAAAGATTAGACACTGCAGTTGGGTCTGCAGGCTGTGTTGTAGCCATCACCATCGTTCCTTGGAAGCAGAAACTTCTTTTCCCTCTGCCCCCTCCTCCACCCCACCCCCAGGCTCCCTGGTCCCAGCTCCTGTCCAGTCACATGAACACTAGCAGCTCAGAGGAAGTATCTTGGATTTCCTGGTTCTGTGGGCTCCTTAGCAATTAATTCTTCAGTTTAGTGGATGAAGACTACATCTAGGATAAATTCAGTGTCACTGGACTCAGTGAGAAGGTGCCTCACTATAGACTACATATGATCTTGAACCTGGAGCTGGTTATGGAGTTGAAAGACAACACCAGCAAGAATGACCTGACTGAATAGGCAGCCAAAATGCTTTACAGATGAACCCACACCTGCTATATCCTCACTTTATGTTTGAAATTCTTCAAGCTAGGCTTCAGCAGTATGTGAACTGAGAACTTCCAGATGTAAAAGTTGAATTTAGAAAAAGCAGAGGAACAGGAGATCAAATTGACAATATTTATTGGATCATGGAGAAAGCAAGGGAATTCCAGAAAAAAAAATGTTTTTTCTGCCTCATTGATTATGCTAAAGTCTTTAACCATGTGGATCACAACAAACTGTAGAAAATTCTTCAAGAGATGGGAATACCAGACCACCTTATCTGTCTGCTGATAAACCTGTATGCAGGTCAAGAACCAACAATTAGAACTGGACATGGAACAATGGTTTGGTTCAAAACTAGGAAAGAAATATGTCAAGGCTGTATATTGTCACTCTGTTTATTTAATTTCTATGCAGAGTACCTCATGCAAAATGCAGGGCTGGATGACTCAAACTGGAATCAAGATTGCGAGGTGAAATATCAAAAACCTTAAATATGCAGATGATACCACTCTGATGGCAGAAAGTGAAGAGGAACTAGAGATCTAGCTTAAAACTCAGCATTCAAAAAACTAAGATCATGGCATCCGGTCTCATCACTCACTTCATGGCAAATGGAAGTGGAGAAAAGTGCAAACTATGACAGACTTTATTATTGAGCTCCCAAATCACTGCAAAATTAAAAGACACTTCCTCCTTGGAAAGAAAGCTATATCAAACCTAGACAGTATATTAAGAAACAGAGAGGTGACTTTGCCAAGAAAGGTCCTTATAGTCAAAGCTATGATTTTTCCAGTAGTCATGTATGGATGTGAGAGCTGGACCAGAAGAAAGGCTGAGTACTGAGGAAGAATTGATGCTTTTGAATTCCGGTGCTAGGGAAGACTCTTGAGAATCCCTTGAAGTGCAAACTAGTCAATCCTAAAGGGAACCAACCCTGAATATTCATTGGGAGGACAGATGCTAAAGCTGAAACTCCAATACTTTGGCCACCTGGAGTGAAGAGCTGAATCATTGGGAAAGACCCTGATGCTAGGAAAATTGAAGGCAAAAGGAGAAGGTGGCAGCAAAGGATGAAATTGTTAGATAGCATCCTGACTCAACGGACATGAATTTGAGCAAAATCTAAGAAATAGTGAAGGACAGAGAAGCCTGGTGTGCTGCAGTCCATGAGATCACAGAAAGTTGGACACAACTTAGTGACTGAATAATAATACATCCCCATCAACTGTGGCATTGCCCAGAGGTTGAAAGAGTTTCAACAGGAAGACTTTGGCTACTGAGCCTGTGTGTACCGTGGAAACCAACCAATGGTTCCCAGTGGCCTTTCAGACATCCCAGCTGAGGCCATGGTAAGCTCTACTGCCTCAAATGCTTGGATGTGTACACACATAAGTCACTGAGGCACCAACATATGGATGGCATCTACTTTGGCACTGGTTTCCCTCACATGCTCTTCACAGTACATCCAAGTGCTAAAAAAAGAGGCCCACCAACCAGATTGTGTCCAGACTCTATGGTTTCAAGATCCATCCAGTGGTCTACCAGCATCAGTTCCAAGCTACCTGCAACTTCAAGAGCCCTGTTAAGACGATTCGCTGATGCCTCACCTGACTTGACCCTCAGTCTTTGACACATTCATTACTTTGCTGCCACCTTTTCAGGATCCCTGTATGGTTTCTATTTAAATTAGTCATTATTGTGGTGGGAATATAAAATAAAGTGCAAGAAAAGGCAAAAGCAAGATCAGAAAAAACCAAAAGGCTATCAATAAAGAATTAGTTAAATGAAGAATGTGGTATAGCCATCCATGCAATGGAGTACGACACAACCAACTAAATGAACAAAGAACCTTTTTGTAGTGATTATCCTTTGTATACATCACTGAGCATAACAAGCAGTGTGCAGAATAAATCATTTAAAATTTATCATTTGCTTAAAAATTTAAAAGAAAATCGCATGCATTGTTTATCTTATAGACACAGAGAATGGTTCTAAAATCATCTTCAGAATCCATAAACAATAGTTGTCTCCAGGGAAAGGATTTGAATAAGTATATCCAAAATCACTGCAAATGGTGACTGCAGCCATGAAATTAAAAGACACTTACTCCTTGGAAGAAAAGTTATCATCAATCTAGATAGCATGTTGAAAAGCAGAGACATTACTTTGCCAACAAAGGTCCATCTAGTCAAGGCTATGGTTTTGCCAGTGGTCACATATGGATGTGAGAGTTGGTCTGTGAAGAAGGCTGAGCACCGAAGAATTGATGCTTTTGAACTGAGATGTTGGAGAAGACTCTTGAGAGTCCCTTGGACTGCAAGGAGATCCTATCTGTCCATTCTGAAGGAGATCAGCCCTGGGATTTCTTTGGAAGGAATGATACTAAAGCTGAAACTCCAGTACTTTGGCCACCTCATGTGAAGTGTTGACTCATTGGAAAAGGCTCTGATGCTGAGAGGGATTGGGGGCAGGAGGAGGAGGGGACAATAGAGGATGAGACGGCTGGATGGCATCACTGACTCGATGGACGTGAGTTTGAGTGAACTCTGGGTGTTGGTGATGGACAGGGAGGCCTGGTGTGTTGCAATTCATGGGGTCGCAAAGAGTCAGACACGACTGAGCAACTAAACTGAACTGAATTGAATACTGTGCATATTTAAATGCACATTTAATTTTTTACTTGCTAAAAATAAATAAGATTATGGTTATCTTTTAAAAGGAATGGAAGAAACAAAAAAACATGAAGAAAATACATTGGGTTTTCATATCTTATGTTCAGGCACTAAAATGTTTTCTCTAGCACCTGGGAAATGCACTAAAAGCAACAGAGTTAATTAAAATGCCCTCTATATGTTACAAAAGGAGTAAACAAGCCCAGTGGATCCATTTTCTTTTAAAACTCCATTATTATGTACTTGAATAAATGCTAATTAATCCCTTAGATTAGGATTTATCCCTGAAATAAAGCAGAGACATTACTTTGCCAACAAAGGTCTGTCTAGTCAAGGCTATGGTTTTTCCAGTGGTCATGTATGGATGTGAGAGTTGGACTATAAATAAAGCTAAGTGCCGAAGAATTGATACTTTTTAACTGTGGTGTTTGAGAAGACTTTTGAGAGTCCTTTGGACTGCAAGGAGATCCAACCAGTACATCCTAAAGGAGATCAGTCCTGGGTGTTCATTGGAAGGACTGATGTTGAAGCTGAAACTCCAATACTCTGGTCACCTGATGAGAAGAGCTGACTTATTTGAAAAGACCCTGATGCTGAGAAAGATTGAGGGCAGGAGGAGAAGGGGACAACAGAGGATGAGATGGTTAGATGGCGTCACCAACTCAGTGGATGTGGGTTTGGGTGAACTCCGGGAGTTGGTGATGGACAGGGAGGCCTGGCATGCTGAAGTTCATGGGGTCGGAAAAAGTCGGACACAAATGAGCAACTGAACTGAACTGAACTGAATGCTTAACGGAAAGACCACACAAAGAAAGATATAATTAAAAAAAAAAAAAAACTTTACATAGAGAAATGTGCCTTAACCTCAAACTGAGAATCATCTAAGTGATGCCTGATATGTACTAAGCTTGTCCCTTCTCTGTACTAAGCCTGTTCCCTCTCTCTCATTCTCCCTCTTGTTCTCTTCTGAGAGTGGGAAGTATATATCTAGTATGTTAAACAGACCCTTTCATTTCTGTGCTTGCCTTCAGAGATGAAATCTATTAGGACAAAGATGAAGTGTGAGCCAGGATGGGCAGATAAGGTTCTGAATAGTTCCTTCCTATGGACATAGTGACATGCTTTCTTCTGGACTTGGATGCATATATTCTGCCTTTGAGACATTATTCCTGTTTGTGGTATTTGCAGATTTCAAACAGGTATTATTACTGAGCCACCTAAGTAAAAGGACATGGCCCTGTCTCTTGCTTAGTATGTGGTATGTATATTCAAAGCAAATCCCAATACCTCTGATTTTCTCTGAAAGATTAAACAAAGTCTTCTAAGAGGCAGTCTTCTGTTATTTACTCCTTGAACAAATATTCAGGATACCAACTATGTGTTAGGCATTATTCTAGATGTTAGGGAAAACCCACTAAACAGAAAAACAAAAATCTCTGCCTTTCTATAGCTTACCTATGGAAGTAAAACAGGGGGATACGGACAATTGACAAATAAATGAGCAACATACACAGTATGTTAATTGATAAACAGGGCAGCGAGAAAAATCAAACAGGAAGAGGGTTTGGAACTGTGGGATTGAAAAGGAGGTATCCAGTGAGATGACATTTAAACAAAGACCCAAAGGACACCTGAGCAAAAACTTCACCCTGAAACCCAGAGTCCCAGTTAAAAAGTAGACGTGAATTATCTGATGACAGTGATTTCACCATACGTTTTTATCATTCCAATCACAGTCAATGGTAAACAGCTGTATTCCTCCCCACTTTCCTTCCAAGGACCAGACTATGATTTCTCACACTCTTTTCTGCTGCTTTTCCCCACTAAATTTATACCATTTAGTTCCTGCTTTCTTAACAGTGGGTTCCCACATTCCTTTAAGTAATATTTGCTGAATGTCTACTCTATGTCAACGTTTTGAGGAAGAAATGTCAAGATGGTGAGAGGCAGTGTCTATGACATCACCCACAACTCCCTCCTCGACTCTAATCCTTTAATCCTCTCTCTCCCTACCAGCTCCCACTCATGCTACTGGCTCTTTTCCTTCTTAAGGAAGAAAAATTCAGAGATCCCAATTCAGTACTTGGGATTTTTAATACAATTTTTTAACTTTTTCTTTTTTATTGGAGTTTAGCCAATTAACAATGTTGTGATAGTTTCAGGTGAACAGTGAAGGGACTCAGCCATCCATATTCATGTATCCATTCTCCCCCAAACTCCCTTCCCATTCAGCCTATCACGTAACATTGAGCAGAGTTCCTTGCGCTGTACAGTAGGTCCTTGTTGATTATCTATTTTAAATATAGCAGTATCAGTACTTGGGATTTTTAATTCTAAACATAGAATTAAATTAATTCTAGAAATAGATGAGCTCTGGTGATAACAATTCAGATTCCCTGGTTTCCTGATATATACTCCCTTAAATCGCATTTCTACTCACTATTAAAAAAAGGAAGCTACAACAAGATGACTCCATGCAATTTTGTATCACAGGTAAAAGAAAGCCTTGTCGATATGAAATCAGACAGTGTAAAATTCTCTCCCAGAGGAACCTGGCATTATTACATCCCCATCAATCATGGTATTGTTTCTCCAACAACTGTATCAGACTCGGCATCCGGATATTGCTATGTCATCCGACCAATTCAGCCTGGAAGTCAAATACCATTACAAACAATTCTAGGTCCACCAAAATCGAAACACTTGCAGGAGATTTCAAAGTCCTCATTGGTTTCCAACCTTGATCAACTCTCCAAATTCTAGGACTTTAGCACTGGGTGTAATGGAATTTGACCTAAATATTAATGTATGATCTATACATCGACATTTATGAAAAACTATGAATCTGACCCAGGCATGTATGAAGAAATGCTATATACATGTTATAATATAATATGGTAATCTATTATTAGATGACATACACTTTAAATCTTAACTTATTAAAGATTGGTTCAGTGGTTAAAGAACTCGCCTGCAATGCAGGAGATCCAAGAGACTGGGGTTCAATCCCCAGGTCGGAAGATCCCCTGGAAGAGGGTATTACAACGCACTCCAGTATTCTTGCCTGGAGAATCTCATCGTGGGGGCTACAGTACATGGGGTCGCAAAGAGTTGGACACAACAGAATTGACTGAGCATGCGTGCAAGCCTTACCAAAGATTAGTTAAATTAAATTAAATGAGATGTCCTATTCTGGACATCCCATTTAACTACAAGCAATAATCCCCTCCAGCCCTTATTATGGATCACCTATAGCTAGTATCTGGGCAACATTCCAAGTGTCAAGGATATAATAGATAGATATACTAATGGAGCCAACAAAGCCTTGCCTTCTAAATGGACTATTTTTTTCAGTAGAGATTTTGGAGTTTTGGTTCATTGGATAACTCTCAACAGGGGTAAAAATTACAACACCAAGCTTAAGCTTTAGTATAGAAACTGGCTAAACTTTAAAACTGCCTTTTCTTTACATGAACCCCTCCCGTTTCTCCAAACCAGACTAAAAAGTTGACTTTGAAGGGGTCTGGATTTCCCTTAACGGCTTCCCTTTGTCCCTGCAACTGATAACCCAAGCATGTAAAGTGAGTATTCCCCTCAGCCCCTACACAGAAAACGTCCACAATATATCCACCTTATGGATCTTATTTATAATCCTCTGTAAATTCACCCAAAAGTCATGAACTACATAATACTAATTCTTATAGGTTGACATATTTCGCTGATCTTTCATGAGCCACATGGGGAAACAGTTTTCTCCTGATCTGAATGAAGAAGAAAAACAGTGATCCTAATCAACCATTTGCCCTTAGTGGCTTCCCTAAACAAATCTGGGAAAGCGCTTAAAAGGCTTGGGAATAACCATGACCCTGCTTGATGCACTGTAATAACCCTACCTAATTATACTGATATAAAAACTAATTGGAAAGATAGCAAATGTCAGGGTAAGATGCAAATCGTAGGGTGTTAATTGCTGAACAGGTGCTGGAATAGAATTAAATGAGCATTCTGATTAAAAGAGTAGAGGAAGCAAATGTGGACCCCCAATACAAACTTGGCCATGTGACTTTTCCAGCGATCCATTCCACCAGGAAAAGGTCACGATATGGTGACCTCTATTCTGTGATGGGTGGACCAAGAAAATAAGAACAACTACAGAAGGAAAAGAAAAGAAAAGAAAAATATATATATATATGTATAGCAACAATATCAACATGATTTCTAGAATCCACTGCTTAAGTCTGAGCCCTGGAGACAGTGTACTTCAGAAGTTCTTAGCTACAAGCAAAAGCTGACAGAATCAGGAATGTATAAATACTTACTTTTCCCCAGCTACAGGCCCATGCCCTTCTCCCTTGAACCAGAAATCCCCTTACTCCCCCATAGCACAACCACAGTGCTGAGTGTTATGAGGGACTCACCACACATTTGTGGGTTGACCAAGTGCTTGATTAATTGGCTAAATCAGTAGCACTGCTTGCCTTCCATACGTTAAGACAGTTTGAGAGCCATGGCTTTGGAGTGGGGTGACTTGATGTGGATAACACATCAGAGGCTCCAATTGCTAGAAGTCACTCATCCTTTTAAAAAAAATTTTTTTGATTATGGTAAGAAACTTAACCTGAGATCTACCTCTCCCAAAACGTGGAGGATACTGCATAGCTTGTGGGACCTTAGTTTCCTAACCAGGGATGTAACATATGAAAGCAGTGTAATAATCAATAGACAGCCAGGGAATGCACGAAACCATTCATTCTTGCTGCCAAGGGTATTTACAATGCTTTAGAAACCCTAGTTTTCAAACTACATCTGTAAAGTCGATTTCTTCCCTAGCCCAGTGTATCAGTGAAGATGTTTTCTGCACAAACTCCTAGTGCCTCAGTCAAAGCTCTTGGACAACTGTCGTGAAATTTTCTGATATGTGGTAAAGCCTGGACCAAGGGCACCTGATGCTGAGTCCTTCGAGAGAGAAGAGACCTTTGAGGCAGTGACTATAGGTGGGTGCTGGTGACAGCAGATAGCAGCCCCTAAGCTCCAACTTGATAAGACCCCTTTCCCCAACCATCGTGGTCTCCATGCCTCCACTACCTCAAAGAAGCCCTTTTCTTCCCATCAAAGGAATGCTCTACTTCAAGGACCTAATATTTTTCCCAGTTGGCTGCCATAAATAATCGAGAAAGGAATTGTTCCATTTCCAGGTAGCATGCCACAGCTTAAATGTTCCTTTCTCCCAATACTTTGTTGAGCTTTGAGATGTATGATGCCTGAAACCTACATAGGCTCTTTGGTGCTGGGCAGGTGAAGCCGCTGGTCTCACTCTAGCCTGATATTTCTCCCTCCACCCTGTCCCCAGGAGAAGAGCAATTCATTCACTGTGCCCCTTCCACTTCGGGGCCCTTTTACCATTCTGCCTCCATAAATTTGGTTTTGATGATACAAGTTAAAGGTGACTATGTGTGCACTCAAACATGTAAGACTCTTTGTGACTGCATGGACCAAAGCCCTCTAGGCATTTCTGTCCATGGAATTTTCTAGGCAAGAATACTGAATGGGTTACCCGTTTCTTTCTCCAGGGGGATCTTCCTGACCCAGGGATCAAACCTGCATCTCCTGCATTGGCAGGTGGGTTCTTTACCACTGAGCCACCTGGGAAGGCCTCAAGGCTAAGAGTAGCTGGGGACAGATGGCGGCAAAGTTAGTTCTTTTAAGTAAGACCTATGGCTACTAAAGGTAGGACACAGAGCCAATTAACCCATTTGGCTTCCTTTGTGTGTGTGTTTAACTGATCTGACCTCTACTTATACTGGGCAAAAGAAAATAATATGGCAGTTACATCAGACAATGCTTCAACTTCAGCAACCAATTTCTAATGCAGAGGAGATTCCCAAATGCTTTAAGAAGGAAATGTGGCTACAGGAAGCATGAGTGAGATTTTACCTTGTTTATTTATGCTTTTATAAGAACACTGAGAATAATACTCAAACAGGATGGGAAAGAGGAAAAATTTTGCTCCAGCATAGAGACGGGTGGGTATAGCCTCTTTACTCGCTCCTTGTCTTTGATATAAAGAAAAGCTCACTCTCTCTTGTTCATTCTCTCTTTAAGGAACAAAAATAAACTGTCTCCTGAGTAATAAAGTCAAGACGCTTGCCAGTAAAAATTGGTTAAGGTCATCACTTCTACAGGTCAAACGAGTTTAAGACAAGATGTCATGTGTGATCACCATTCAGCACATTTAGTTAAATGGTTAAAAATAATAAAAATAATGACAGTAGTGGAGTTATCTTAAAAAAAAAAAAAAGCACAGAAGGCAGAGAAAATGAGAGAACCAGATGTCCTGAAGGAATGCTGGGAAACGCTTAAAAGAAAGATTTCTCCCACCCCAAACAAAAGCTTCCCTAAGGATCTTTTGAGACTTGCTGTCAGTATCTGATGTCGGTGCAACATCGTATATTTTTTGGTGTTTTGCTGTGGGGTTTTCTTATTTATTTATTTTATTCGAACAGAGAAGACACAATAGGGAAAACTTTTTTTTTAAAGGATGGCAATTCCAGTTGACCCCAAAGCAAGCATCTCCCGAGGTCCCTTGCGTATCCGCCTAGTCTAAAGAGCCGAAAGACACTGGAAGTTATATTACTCCGATACTGGATTGGAACAGAAAAAGGCTAGCTACACACTCAGCTTTTCTTGAAAATGATACAATCGATTGAAGGGAGGAGAAGATACCACATTTATCCAGATTCCAAAGGAAGATCTCTGCTCTTTATAAAGCAGAGCAGGAGCAGGTCAAAGCTAAGAGACTGTTAGGAGATGCAGACGAGCTCTCATGGGAGACCTCCGTGGCTCCGAAAACAAACTCGGAATCCACACCGCAAGTGCAGCCGGGGTTCCCAGCTATGTCACGTCCTCTCACTGGGCGAACCGGACAGCCAGGCTTTTTATGATCCATTTGCTTTTTACAGACTACAGGCTCACTGTCAGAACCAAAACATCTCTGTGCCAAGGGATGCTTTAAAACTCCAGTGAGGCCCCCCAACAAGATGTAAGTTCCAAGGGTTTGCTCATTGCCAGTGACAATTAGCACAATCTGAAAATGTTCCTCCCAGAAAAATACACTCTTTTTTGTTGTTACAGGGGTGTAAACGCCAGCCAATCTCTTTTGGCACCCAATACTGTAAGAAGTGCTTCACTGTGCCACCTCCCGACAAAAACGCCCTCAATGAGCATCCTCCAAGGACCAGCTTTGAAAAGGGGTTTTTCGTATCAGGTTAATGCATGCACTTGGCACGGCCCAACTTTTGCACCAAAGGCTCTGGGGTATGGGGTGATAAGAGCCAGGTTCTGTTTGTTAACGATAAGGCAATTATTTCTTTGGTACTTCATAGGGGGAAAAAAAATCTTACAGCAAAGATTCAAACAAGGATCCCGAGGGAGACAACGGAACTCGTAGGTTGGAAAAGTTTTTTTTTTTTTTTTCCTTCATGGGACCAAACAAATGGCCATTGGGAGCAACAGACCTGCTAAGACGAAGTTACTGGCAAACATGCTGGCAGCCGGCACCCAAGGAAGTCCTCAGTAACTTAGGGAGGGAGACCGTTGGTGAAAGGAAGGAGGGATGGAAAAAAGACACAAAATGAGAGGAAAGGAGAAGGAGGAAAGGAGGAAAGAATAAGAACAAGCTGAAAGTGAAGAGGCAAGAAAGAGATCAGAGAGGGTGGCGATGAGATGAAAGAAAAGACAAATTGGGACTTCCCCAGTGGTCCAGCAATTAAGGCTCTGAGCTTCCACTGCAGAGGGCATGGGTTTGATCCCTGGCCAGGGAATTAAGATCTCAAAATCTGTGTGGTATGCGAAAAAATAAAAAATAAATAATTAATTTAAAATTAAAATTAAAAAAGAAAGGACAGACTATGCCATGGGTGGCACTTCTCATGTGTTTGGAGATGAAAAAGATGCATGAACCTGGGGTAATAAACATTAGATCTTCATTTTCGCTGCCCTCAAATCTCAATTTAGCATTTCTGCCCATTTAAAATGTAGACAATAAGCCCCAGTAGTATTATAGATTCACAGGATTCCCTGGATTATCAGTAGGGGCCATGGTTAAAAAAAAAAAAAAAAAGTGGGGGTTACAGAACTCCAAAATCCTAGGAAGGTATAGGCATATTCCCCATTTGCAGGCATATTTCAGAGAAGGACATGTAATTTTCAGTTTGGAAAGGAGATTGTTTCATTTACCATGCTGGGTCCAGCTTTTTCTGCCTTTAGGCCAAGGTTTGCTAACCTTCCCTGGAATTCTCTAATGTGCAACAAGTTGAGGTTTCAGATGCCAGGGAGCTTTCAGGAAGTTCTTCTCAAGGTCACCTCATCTGAGTAACAGCTGAGAGTGAGTTCCATAGCTTTTGCAGGTCGGGTCCAACATGACAATTTTTTTTTCTGACACAATCTTGCCCAGCTGGTCCCCACTAAGCTCTGTAAAACTTGAAAAAAATGCTAGGCTGTGACTTCCCAAAGAAATATGTCTCTGACGCCTCATTTTTAGTTTCCTACTAGAGAAAGAAACTGCTAAAGAGATTCTACAAATGAAATGGGTCTCAAAAACAACTTGCCTTCTGCTCCTTCTTCCTTATCCTCAGAATGACATCATAGAAACCCAGTTCCATGGACCCATAAATCCTGCTATCAGAAAGGTTAGCATCCGGAAGTCAGTGGACCATTGGCCCCATGACCTCCAGGGTAATTGACGAGTGATGGCCCCTATAGATGTGGGTAGGGAGCAGCTGAGCACATGCACTTGCAAATTCCCACCTAGTATTCCAGCATTACATGTTGGCCTGCCCCAACTGATAAAACTTGTGCAAGCTCACTTGTTTTATGTCCCTGGGTATGTTCCAGTGTCTCCCAGTTTCTAGTCTATGGGAACTTGAATAGAATTTGTATCCCACCACTGTGTGAGAACTGTATAAATCTTAATTATGTTGAATTGGTTCACGGCACTTTTCAGCTCTCCTCTATCCTTCTACTTTCCTGTCTATTCATTCTATTAATTTTTGAGAGTTTGATATTGAAGCTCCAACTACAAATTCTTAATCTGTCTACTTAAAAATATAATTGTAATATATAGTGGACTACATGTAACTCTGTTCTATATTTTCCAAGTCTCCTATAAATGTGCTATCATACTTTCATAACTAAAAAAAGAGAAGAAAAAAAAACCTGTGCAAACTTAGCAAATCACTCTATTAGCTCTAATCTCCAAGTACTTAGGTTTACTGCAAAGCCTGAGGTCTGTTCCAGAAGTTTCCAAGCTACACCATCTCCCTCCTCATGAAGCAAGGATATCTTACACCTCAACTTGGGGCTTCATTGGTGCTGGATTAGGTTGGAAATTCTCAGAAGAGGTATGAAACTCAAAACCATCTCCCCAATCAGGGGTTAAGAAAGAAGGAGATAGATGAGAAACCAGATTGCAAATCCTTTTTTTTTCTTTTTTGAAGCAAACCATGTACCAGGGTTTTGGTCCCAATTGTGTAGGATAAATTAAATTGCATTCTATTAACCCATATGAGTGTATTTCTGTAAGCACAGTTAAATTGAAACAAAGTTTTAAAAAGAAAAAAAAAAAAAGGAGGCAAAAGTTTTCAGAGACCAGTCAATTTTGAAAAACATCAAGCACTTTTCTCATCTACAGAGGGAAGTGTTTTAAAGGACAGTGAGAGGGCTTGTCAAAGAGGAACCCACAGCTCCTTGTCCCCTTTAGCTAAGGACTGTTTCTACTTGACAAGGAAGAGTTCAAGGACCTCCACGTAAAGCACACTCATGTGCAGGCAGGTCCTCGCCATCAGAGAGAGGCAAGGTCAGGCACAGGGAGGAGAAAGATGCTAAACAAGATGTCCCAACCCAAACCATACACAGGAGAGGCTCACGTTAATGCCTGACTCATTTGCTTCCAGTCTTGGTGACGGGAATTAGACAATTGCTTTTAAAACTCAGAAGCCACCGTAAAAATAGAAAATTATTGCTTCCTTTCATGACCAAATATTAAACACAGTGCACACCTAATGACTCTATGCCTCCCCAGGGGAGGAACTTTATGAACAATAAAATCCCCGCAGACTTGCACTGTTTGGGTTTGGAGGTCTCATTACAGGCTCACTGATCCAATACAATTTACAAGCTCAACGGACTCCGCTTGAAGTGAAAACCGCCAAGCTGCAGTTGTAAACGGAACACCTACAGTGAAACCAGCATCTCACTCCTCATCAGGGAGGGAAAAGGTGAAAGGAAGGACTGGGGGGTAAGGCTTTCGGGGCAAGTGACTCATGGCAATGGCTCTGACCACCTGCATTGTTCAAGGTCAGATTCATCACTAGAAGCACAAGGCAGGGACTTCCCTGGTGGTCTGGAGATTAGGACTCTTGAGCTTTCACTGCTGAGGGCTTGGGTTCAATCCTTGATTGGGGAACCAAGATCCTACAAGCTTCAAGGCTCAGCAAAAAAAAAAGGAGGGGGGTACAAGGCAGTGGGAAGGAAAGTAGGGAGACCCTAAAGGTGAAGGCAGGAAGAAAAACAATGGGGACAATGATGGGGCATGAGAAAAGCAGAAGGGGAATTTTTTAATCTGCTGCCCCCATTTTTCACAGGCTGACTCGACATGACATCAAATTTTTGAAGCTAGATTTTTTTTTATTGGAATGTAATTGCTTTACAATGTTGTATTAGCTTCCACTGAACAATGAAGTATAGTTTGTTCATTTTTTTTTCCTGAAGTTCACTAAATTACTCAGATAGATGTCTACATGCTATTATCCTTCATCCTGTGATTCAACATCTGGATGATAAAATTCATACGCCACTCTCAGCTGACTTGAGCAAGGACCAAGTGGACTGCTCACGCTCACTCGAAGGAAAGTCTGGCTCTTGTTCAAACGTCAGCCAAGACCAAGTGGGGAGAGAGGAGCTTCCCCTTTACCTTTAACTTCATGCAATTTATCACTTGAGCCTAAATAATCCCACATGTGTGAAGCACTGGAGTCAGAGACTCGGGGAAGCCCAAACAAAGACTTTCAGGAAAGGCGGAGAGTGAACAGGAGACGGACAGTGGACTCAGAGTGAAAGCAATGCCTAGGAGGCGACAAGTCCATAAAACAGGATCTAGACAGAGCAGGAGCCCAAGGCCCCAAGAGGTGAGAAAAGAGAAAGAAGAGACAGGATGGCGAGGGGGAGGGACGCACGATGGGCGTAGAAACCGGTAAAGATGAGCCCCCCCAAAGGCCGATTGTTGTCCAGTCTCTCGGTGGTGTCCGACTCTGTGACCCCATGAACTGCAGCACACCAGGCTTCCCTGTCCTTCACTATCTGCTCGAGTTTGTTCAATCTCTTATCCATTGACTTGGTAATGCCAGCAAAGTTTCCTGCTCACCTTTCAGCCTAAGTGTGAATCAACTTCCACATGGACATGTGAACCCCACAAGAAGACAGAAAAAGCACGACAAGGAAGGGCTGCACATGTGCCGATGGGCTCTGGGACCAGTCAGCGCTCAGAGCTCCTTCAGGCATCTCTCCCCCTTAACTCCAGGCTGTAAGGCAGCCCTGACTTCCCTCTTTTGCAGATGACAAACTGGGATTCAGATAGAGTGAACTGAGTCAGAAAGAGAAAAACAAATATCGTAGATTAATGCATATACATGGAATCTAGAAAAATGGTACTGATGAAACTATTTGCAGGACAGAAATCGAGATGCAGACATAGAGAATGGACTTGTGCACATGGCGGGGAAGGAGCCGGGGATGAACTGAGACAGTAGCACTGACATATAGACACTGCTGCTGCCGCTGCTAAGTCGCTTCAGTCGTGTCCAACTCTGTGCAACCCCATAGGCGGCAGTCCACCAGGCTCCCCCGTCCCTGGGATTCTCCAGGCAAGAACACTGGAGTGGGTTGCCATTTCCTTCTCCAATGCATGAAAGTGAAAGGTGAAAATGAAGTCGCTCAGTCGTGTCCGACTCTTAGCGACTCCATGGACTGCAGCCTTCCAGGCTCCTCCGTCCATGGGATTTTCCAAGCAAGAGTACTGGAGTGGGGTGCCGTTAACACTACCTTGTGTAAAATAGATAGCTAGTGGGAAGCTGCTGTAAAACACAGAGATCTCAGCTCAGTGCTCTGTGGTGACCTGGAGGGGTGGGATTGGGGTGGTGGTGGGAGGAAGGTCCAAGACAGAGAGGATGGGGTGAGGGTATGCTCAGTATTGTCTAACTCCTTGTGACCCCATGTACTGTAAGCCTGCCAGGCTACTTTGCCCATACAATTTTCCAGGCAAGAATACTGGAGTGGGTTGCCGTTTCCAACTACAGAGGATCTTTCCTACCCAGGGATCAAATCCATGTCTTCCTGCATCTCCTGCATTGGCAGGCAAATTCTTTACTGCTGTGCCACCTGGGATATTCATATGTGTGTGTGTGTGTGTGTGTGTGTGTGTGTGTGTGTGTGTATAGATATGATTTCACTTCATTACAGTGAAGAAACTAACACAACATTATAAAGCGATTATACTGCAATTTTTAAAAATTAAAAAAAAAAAGAAAGAAAGAAACAGGGATTCAGGTAGGGTTGCCAGATAAAATACAGGATGCCAGTTGATTCTGAATTTCAGCCAAACAATGAATACTTTTTCAGACTTCCCTGGTGGCTCAAACAGTAAAGAATCTGCCTATAATGCAGGAGACCAGGGTTTAATTCCCTAGAGACAGGCATAGCAACCCACTCCAGTATTCTGCCTGGAAAATCCCATGGACTGAGAAGCCTGGCAGGCTATAGACCATAGGGTCGCAAAGAGTGGGATACAACTGAATGACTAACACTTCACTTCATAAAGTATACTGCATGGGAAAGACTCATACTACAAATGTATTTGTTGTTTATCTAAAATTCAAATTTAACTGGGGCATATTTATACAAAGGGCTTCCCTGGTGGCTCAGACAGTAAAGAATCTGCCATCAATGCAGGTGACCTGGGTTTGATCCCTGGTGGGTGGGGAAGATCCCCTGGAGAAGGAAATGGCAACCAATTCCAGTATTCTTGCCTGGAGAATTTGATGGACAGAGGAGCCTGGTGTGCTACAGTCCATGGGGTTACAAAGAGTCAGACACAACTGAGCAACTAATAGACACATTTATACCAAAGAGAAAAAAATTCGTGTTTATCTGATATTTACATTTAACTGGGCATCTTACAGTTTTATGTGCTAAATCTGGCAACTCTAGCTACAATAAGAGGGAGAAATGAGTGAATGGGTGAATGCCTGAATGGCAGAGGAGTAGAAAACCCAAATCTGAGATTATAGCACAGTCGTCATATGGCAGGAATAACAGTCACTTCAAGCACTCCACCCACAGGTCATAAATCTATGTTCCACATACAACCTTACCTCCTCTGCAATAAGAAAAAGCCTTTTTGCACAGAAGAAACTGGCTACAAACTAACTATAGTCAAGTAAAATGCCAGCAGTCTGGGCTTCCCTGGTGGTCCCAGCGGTTGAGACTCTGTGCTTCCAGTGCATGGAGCTTGAGTTTGATCCCTGGTCAGGGGACTAAGATTCCCATGTGTCTCTCAGCATGGCCCCTCAAAAATATTTTTTAAAATAAACAAAAATGAAAGTTAAAAAAATATATGTTTTGTGCAGTTTACTTTTTTTTTTTTTAATGCCATCAGTCTGGTCTCTGGTTTAGAAGGTGTTGAGTCCTTCGAAGCTCAGGCAGGTGAGAAGCTTTGGAATACAGCAGAAATTTATCAACCTGAACACCACAGTTTCTTCTTTTCCCTCCCTCAGCTTTCACAGATCATCCCTGCTTTGTCTTGGGAGCTAGAGATCTTGTCTCTAATGCCAGCTGAGTCTCTGACCTGCTTGTTACATGGCCCCTGGAACAGTTGCTCTTCAATTGGGTTTTCTCATTCGAAACGTGGGATGACAGAGCCAGTGAACGTGTTAGTTGCTCAGTTCTGTCTGACTCTTTGTGACCCCACAGACTATAGCCCACCAGGCTCCTCTGTTCATGGGATTCTCCAGGCAAGAATTCTGGAGTAGGTAGCCATTCCCTTCTCCAGGAGATCTTCCTAGTGTAGCTATAATGAATTATGTGCATACCTTTAAATCTATCATGAAAATAACCTGTACAAATTGGACCCAAAGACAAAAAAAAAGAAAAGAAAAAGGCTCATCCTTGGTCTCCATAGAGACCCACCTCAAGGGCTTTATTGGAGGTTATGTGTACATAACAGCATTCAGTGGAACAGTGACCCTAAGCTTTCCGTCATTTTGTGAGTTCTCTTTTTAAAATGTCCCAGCATGTTATGGGCCTTAAAAAATGGAGGTGTTGGGACCTCCCTGGTGGTCCAGTGGTTAAGATTCTGTGCTTTCTATGCAGGGGGAGAAGTTTCGATCCCTGGTCGGGGAACTAAGATCCCATTTGGTGAACAGTGACAGTAACAGTGAGAGTCACTCAGTCCTGTCTCTTTGTCACCCCATGGACTGTAGCCCACCAGGCTCTTCTGTCCATGAGGTTCTCCAGGCAAGAATACTGGAGTGGGTAGCCATGCCCTTCTCCGGGGGATCTTCCCCACCTAGGGATCGAACCTGGGTCTCCTACATTGCAGCCAGATTCTTTACCATCTAAGCCACCAGGGAAGCTGCTCACATGCTGTACAGCATGGGGGGTGAGGGGAAGGAGGTGTTAACCCCACAGTCCTGGCCTGAATCCAGTGGTTCCATCCCTCCAAATTCTCCCTTTCCTACCATGATTCCAGTGAGAGTAGGAATTTCTCCCTTAACTTCCTTCTCGAAAGCTCCTCTTGGATGGAAGCAGCTGCCATGTTTCTTACTAGGTCTGGTTCCTTGGTGGTCTTGAGGGGCTAGGACAAGTTAAATTTAGAGGAGAAACTTTCTGGAGAACAATCACTCCTTTAATTACCTGGTCCAGACTGATAAGCGGCTGACTCCCGATAGACTTCAGTCTAAGCTGCCTAATGTGTTTTGGGCATTTGTCACTCAACCACTTTCCTTTTAGATCAAATGGCTCCTCCAGAGCAACTCTAGGTTACTGCACAGAACAGAGCCACAAAGAAAAAGTCTTACAAGATTTCAATCAACCAAGAATCTAGTCAAGCCCTAGTAAACAGAACCCTAAATCTGAAAGGGCTTATCTGATGGCTTACATGGTAAACAACCTCCTGCAATGCAGGAGACTTGGGTTTGATCCCTGGGTCAGGAAGATCCCTGGAGAAGGAAATGGCAACCCACTCCAGCATTCTTACCTAGGAAATCCCACAGACAGAGAAGTCTGGCGGGTCCATGGGGTTGCAAACGGTCAGACTAGCATGCACACACAAGATTTAAATCTTAAAATCATCTGTGGACAATAACCTTTTCATCTCCTTGGGATGTGTGTAATATTTTCCAGACACTGGGTCTGGTAATGCCTTGGGTGGGTCAAAAAAGAGACCCAGAAAAACTTACCCAGACCTGTTTGCTCGAAGAAAAGCAAATAACTAGAAGTTCTAGAAAGTTCTCTCTGAGTGAACGTGTAGTCTTCTCCATCTTTCCTAAGTTCCAAGTCCTTTGTTCTCCTCAAAGCCAGCCAGACAACTTTGGGAAAAGATACATTTCTCACAAACAAACATCTATTTCTTATTTCCAACATAGCACAATTTCAGAGTACTATTTTTCCATCCCTGGACTCACCTCCTCCCTGCCAAATCTGCTATTTAATCACATCACATGATTTTCTGAAGAAGAAGCTGGAAGCTGAAATATACCAGTATCTGTTGTGAATAACCCCATACACCCAGCTGGGCTTCTGCGTTACTTATAAATGGTTCAAGTCTGGCCTTCCGAAATTCTGTTTTCTTACAAGCATCCAGACTACTAAAAAATTCACAGATTGCCAGATGGTACAACAGCAGTTCTTTGCAAAGGATCTGAGCTTCCCAGTGAACAAAGGACGCGTACTCATGGGGACAAGTGGCAACATCAGCAAAAGCTTTGCAGTGGTGGGTGTACCGGGGGAGGGGAAGCGGGTTGTAGAAAGGTGAGAAAAATGGGCCTTTTGCCTCTGTGCCTGGTATCTGGTAGGGAAAAAGTGACTCCCAGCAGCTGCTGTGGGTGGAAGAAGGAATACATGCCCAGAAGTCGAAAGAAACAAAGCAGAAACCAGGATGTTTTATTTCACAAAATTTGAAGTTTGTGCCCATCTTCCCAATTCCTGATGGAATCTTTCGGGGAGCAGAAAGGCAAACACATCTTTATTCCTGGGACTAAAAACATCCATGCTCTTCCAGCTTGGCTATTTCCTCATGCCAGGCCTAGAGCATTGAACTTGGAGTCCCAGGACCTCCATCCCTGAGTTAGGGTGATGGAAATAATGCCCAGGCATTGGCAGGTAAACATGTAAATTCCCAAACAGCCACAAGAAGAAACGCATTTGTGAACAACTGTTAGCATCTTTCTCATGGTTTCTTCTACATTCATTCTCCTTGCACTCTCAGTGAATCCTCTAAGTTCTCCAAAATACCCACCTGACCATAACGCTGCCCCAGTCAGAATCCTCTGCTATCCTCCCACTGCCAACACCACAACGTCAAAGTACTTGTGTAAAGGCATGTAAAGTCTTTGGCGATCTGGACCCAAATAATCTTTCCAACTGTCCCTCCTATCCCCTTCTACTCACATTTATGCACCTCTAAAACTATAAGCAAATTTAAGAAATTCTTTCCTTTCCATGTGCCTTTTCCTATGTACTTTCCTTCTCCTGGAATGCCTTTTGGCCTCAACTGCATATGTCCAAGTTACAGCTCTCAGCCCCTCTACCACTGCCTAGATGAAATGCATTTCCCCACTTTGGATCTTCTAGAGTTTTATCTCTCCCTCTTCCGTGGCACTTTTCACATCTCACATCACATCATGGTTATTTCTGCACATCTTTTATTTTTCATTCTGAACTGTAAGCTTCTGACAGTAAAACTGTGTGTCTATTCAATCTCAGTATTCCCTAAGAGCACCCTGCAAAGTCCATGGCATGATAGGCCCTCGATAAATATTTACTGAATGATTCATTCTGCCTTACAACCTGAGTGATCTGTTCTTGGCATTGTTTTGTACCGCTCGGTCATTGAAGGGGGAGATTGTTAAGTGATTGTCAAATACAAGTGCTTACAAGAAAGGCCCTACAGAAACTGGCAAAAGACTCAGTCATTCAACTCTCTGATGTCTGGCAGTCAGAGATTAATCTGCCACGAATATTTACTGAGTGTCTGTAGTATCTGAAGCACTGGTTAGACACTGAAAGACCAAGGCTAATAATTATTTTGACTTTTTTAAAAAGATTCTCTTCCATCATGCACTGTATGGGTACCATACACACATTCATGATTCAACACAACAAACAACTCAACAGGAGAGGTAATACTATTAACACTATCACAGAGCTAATGATATGAGAGTCAAGGCTTAAGAGACATATGGTGTCTGACATCCAAGAATTACAACATAGTTGGAAATGTAAGGCAAGCCCACGCTGGGAAAGCGAGAACAATATCATACATCCTAAGAAGAGCAAGGTTATGTGACACGTATCAAGGGAAAAGACTTTGACTATAAGAACTGATGTCTTTGGAAATATAGAATTTGAACGAGGTCTTAAAAAGGGGGTCAGATTTATATTGGCAGAAAGTTGGGGGTGGGGGTTCCAGGCAGGACAGATGTGTGCAAAGGGAGACAGTGAGGCATATTCAAGCTTGTGTGATGGAACAAGTATCTTGATTCCATGTTGATTTTTGGAGAAATAAATGATTAGGACTGAAAAGTTGAAACCTCTCTTGCACCCACTCACCTAGTGTTTAGAGCAGTTTTACAGTTTGTAAATATATTTCTCTCTGCATGATTATTTAAACTGTCAGCTCCATGAGAGTAGAATCATGCCTGTCGTATTCCCTGATAGTGTCTTAGAGCCAGGGATTCACAAATATTTGCTTAAAAACTGAACTATAGGAAAAAAAAAAGTCAGTAAATGAATGAAAAAGAGAGTGAATCAGTATATAGATGCTTAGCCTCGTTTGTGTCAAATGCTAAAGTCTAGGAAGACTGGTCAGTCAAGTGGAGTCAGTATAATTCTTAAAAACCCAGAGGAGTGAATAAAAAAGGATGTGGTATAGATAAACAGTAGAATAGTACTCAGCCATTAAAAAGAATGAACTAATGCCATTTGCAGCAACATGGATGAACTTGGAGACTGTCATACTGAGTGAAGTAAGTCAGACAGAGAAAGAGAAATACTGTATAACATTCTTTATATATGGAATATAAAAAGAAATGATACAAATGAATTTACTTACAAAGCAGAAACAGGCTTATGGACTTCAAGAATGAGCTCATGGTTACTAGTGGGGAAGGATGGGGGGAAGGGATAGGGAGTTTGGGATGGACATATACACACTGCTATATTTAAAGTGATAACCAACATAGTCCTATTGTACAGCACAGGGAACTTGGCTTAGTGTGATATGGCAGCCTCAATGAGAGGGGAGTTTGGCGAGGAAAGTAAAAATAAAAATTTTAATAAAAAAAACCTAACCCAATTACAGAAATGAATATCATAACTTTTCAGCTCTTTAATCAGGAGGAGGAGAATGACTTTCTCAAAGGAAACTGTTTCTTGTTTACCACTTGGCTCAGGTTGTCATCTAATGAAGTGTTTCAACCCAAAGGGACGTTTTTCTACACCAGAAAGTAAAGGAGTCCTCCTATCTGCATCTCCCCAAAACGGCCAAGAAACTAGCAAAGGTTTTACTAGAAAACAAAGGAAGAAGAATATAAAAGAATGATGTTTCACTTTGGTTAAATAATCTGTGTTTTTTAGTGAGAAAATCTAAACTTCTTGGAGGGAATGAAATTTTCACTGTTAAAAAAGAGATGAGGGCCATGATTTCGTAGACTCTTCACAGCACTGGGCTCCACTACCCTGGTAATGAGGAGTCTGTGCAGAGATGGCACATGTGAAGAGCTTCTGTAAATTACTGATGAGTGAGGAGGATGAATTAGCATGTCTGACATCCAAATCTGGGCGTTGGCTAGAAGCAGAGGGTTTAGAGCTAGAAGGTAATGTAAAGGTTATCCATTAATCCATAGCACTTCATTTTACAGATAGGGAAACTGAGGTTTAGGGAAGCAGCTCATGACCTCTGTGAGATTAGACAGCTAAGTTACTAAATGATCTGGGGTTAGAGCAACTGTTCTGACCCTAGTCCTGGGCCATTCCTGCTAAACTACACTGTCTCTCTAAGGACCGATATTTCATCAAACCTGTCACACCATGAATGTGACTTGTACAATCTCAAAGTTAAATGATACTTCAGAGGCCAGTGATCTGGGCTTCTCTGGTGGCTCAGCAGTAAATAATCTGCCTGCTAATGCAGGAGACGTGGGTTCCGATCCCTGGGTCGGGAAGATCCCCTGGAGAAGGAAATGGCAACCTACTTTAGTATTCATGTCTGGGAAATGCCAAGGACAGAGGAGCCTGGCAGGCTACAGTCTATGGGGTCGCAAGAGTCAGAGACAACTTAGTGATTGAATCACTAGCATCACAGGCCAGTGATGCCCACAACTTCCCAGAGAATGGTTCCCTTCTCTAGACCTCCTATCAGGAGTTCTTAAGACCATGCTCACAAGGCTTTTCTGTCCTTCAACAGCTCTAAATTCTGGAAAGCTTTTCCTCTTGTTATGCCAAACTCTTTTTCATCATAACTTCCACCCATTGACGACACTCCAATTTCACCATGGAAACCGCCTTTGTGACCTTGGCCGACTTACCTACCTCCTTCAGACTCATTTCTTCCTCTGTAAAATTAAAGACCTTTCTCAATTATTGAAGATCAGTTAAGATTATTAGGTGAACACAAATTGCTTAGCATGATGTCCAGCACAAAATAAGTGCCCATTAAGTGTCAGATAAATGTTGAGTACTATCCTTACCCTCGGAGAAGGCAATGGCAACTCACTCCAGTACTCTTGCCTGGCAAATCCCATGGACGGAGGAGCCTGGTGGACTGCCGTCTATGAGGTCGCACAGAGTCGGACACAACTGAAGCAAGTTAGCAGCAGTAGCATCCTTAGCCTTCCTCCTCAGAGACAGAGTCCTTCATTCAGGGGGAGTTACTACTGATATACCTGGCTGGTCCTTTTCCAGGCAGAGGGAGGGAATGGTCACAGGCTGAAAACCAGCTTCAGTGGCCTGCAATGGCAAGAATCCACTAGGCTTTGTGGGCATAAATCTCACCTAAAGTTCAATTCCAACTGCTATCCTAAAACTGCTTCTCAAAAATAGAGACACAGTTGCAGAGAAGAAACTTATGGATATGAAGTGAGGAAAGGGGAAGTGGGAAGGAGAGATTTGGATTGATAAGTCAAGACTATGGTTTTTCCTGTGGTCATATATGGATGTGAGAGTTGGACTGTGAAGAAGGCTCAGCACCAAAGAATTGATGCTTTTGAACTATGGTGTTGGAGAAGACTCTTGAGAGTCCCTTGGACTGCAAGGAGATCCAACCAATCCACTCTGAAGGAGATCAACCCTGGGATTTCTTTGGAAGGAATGATGTTAAAGCTGAAACTCCAGTACTTTGGCCACCTCATGCAAAGAGTTGACTCATTGGAAAAGACACTGATGCTGGGAGGGATTGGGGGCAGGAGGAGAAGGGGACGACAGAGGATGAGATGGCTGGATGGCATCACTGACTCGATGGACATGAGTGTGAGTGAACTCCAGGAGTTGGTGATGGACAGGGAGGCCTGGCATGCTGTGATTCATGGGGTGGCAAAGAGTCAGACTCGACTGAGCGACTGAACTGAACTGAACTGATACCCTATTAATAAGACTTCCCTTGTGGCTCAGAGGTTAAAGCGTCTGCCTGCAATGCAGAAGACCTGGGTTTGATCCTTGGGTCAGGAAGATCCCCTGGAGAAGGAAATGGCAACCTACTCCAGTATTTTTGCCTGGAGAATCCCATGGATGGAGGAGCCTGGTGGGCTACAGTCTACAGGGTCACAAAGAGTCGGACATGACTGAGTGACTTCACTTTCATTTCACTATACCCTATTCATGAGACTTCCCTTGTGGCTCAGATGGCAAAGCACCTACCTACAATGCAGGCGACCCAGGTTCGATCCCTGGGTTGGGAAGATCCCTTAGAGAAATACATGGCAACACACTTCAGTACTCTTGCCTGGAAAATCCCATGGACAGAGGAGCCTAGTAGGCTACAGTCCATAAGGTTGCAAAGAATCGGACGTGACTGAGCAACTTCACTTTCACTTTCATACCCTATTGATACTATGGATGAAGTAGATAATTAATGAGAGATTACTGTACAGCACAAGGAACTCTACTCAATGCTCTATGACCTAAATGGGAAGGAAATCTATTTTAAAAAAGGGGATACATGTAGACATATAACTGATTCATTTGTAAGTATTCATTGGGCTCCACTGATGGCTCACATGACAAAGAATTCACCTGCAATGCAGGAGACCTAGGTTTTATCCGTGGGTCAGGAAGATACCCTGGAGAAGGGAATGGCTACCCACTCCAGTATTCTTGCCTGGAGAATTCCATGGACAGAGTAGCCTGTCAGGAAGTAAAAACTAACAATAGAAACTAATACAACATTGTAAAGCAACTATTAATTTTTTAATAATTTTTAAAGTATTATTTCTATGCTGAAAGGGACAGTGAGGTTAAAAGTAGAATCTACATCACAAATCAAGATGAGTATGGAGTTTCATTTGATAAATTAACTGAAAGAAAAACTCCAGTGTTCAGAATTAAGGCAACACCTTCTAGCAAGCATAGAGGGTCAATAAGGGCTTTACTTCCAAAAGGTATTCTCTGAGAGCTCCCTTTCCACCAATAACACTTTGCAGAGTTCAGTGATACATGGATAGAGGAATAACAAATACAGCCCAGAGGAAAAAGGATCCAGACACTTCTCCAGTGAATGAGGTAGTCGGTGAGGCATAGAGAAGCAGGAAGAGTACGTGCCAATTGGCAGGGAAAAGGCAAATGAGTAGCCTGGACCATAGAGAGAGTAGCAGATGAAGATGCCTACCAAGATGGTGGCAGGAGAAAGGATCACTTAGAAAGAAAAAAGAAAAAAAATCATAGCCATTAGGATGGCAACTATCAAAACACAAAACAAAATTAAACAAGCAAATAACAAGTGATGTGGGATGTGGCAGAAATGGAAACCTTTATGCATTGTGTCTGGGAATGTAAAATGGGATATGGATACGGCATAACAGTTCTTTAAACTACTACATGATGTACCAGTTAAACTTTTGGATATGTTTCCAAAAGAATTAAAAACAGAGATTCACGGAGATATTTATACAACCTGTTCATGGCAATATTATTCGCAAGAGCCAAAAGGGTGAAGCAAGCCATGTGTCCACTGACAGATAAATAAAATGTAGTATCACCATACAACGGGATATTATTCAGTCTTTAAAATTTCAAGAAAGCAATTTTGACATAAGTCACAACATGAAGGAAGCCTAAGGATATGATTCTGTGAAATAAGCCAGTCAGAAAAGGATAAATAAAATATTAAATGAAGTACCTATGGGAGTCAAATTCATAGAGGTAGAAAGCAGCATGGCAGTTGCTAGTAACTGGGAGAGGGGAGAGGCAGAATCAGGATTTAATCGGTACAGAGTTTCCATCTGGGAAGACGAAAAGAATTCTGTAAATGTATGGTGGTGATGATTACACAGCAAGGTGAATTCACTTAATACCTCTAAACTATACATTTTTAAATGGTTAAGATAGTCGATTTTATGTTATATATATTTTGCCAAAATTTTTTTAAAAATTTTAAAGGAAGATAATATCAGAAAAACCGCTCATGAGCAAATAAATACCAGATCCTTTTGCATAAACCTTTTGAATGAAGGTTATTCTGATGTTTGCTTGGCTTCTTGAAAAATAAAATAAACAAAAACCATCAAAATTTACAATGGTCCTTCTGGGAGCAGAAGCAGAGTTCGTAAATATAGAAGACCAAGACTTAAAGACAAAAAATTGGGATATTTATCATGTGAGAAATAGGTTGGAGCTGCCCTTTCAACAGAAAATATCATGGGCAGAGGCGGCCTATAAATATCCAAAAAGAACCCTTATCCTCTCCTCTCATCTGACTTTTCATGAGGCTACAAGAACAAGGACAATCAACACTCTTTATCCTTCTACCAAGTCAGTGACAATGTCCCTAAAATCCTCTTTCCATAGACCACCAAGGGCTTCCCCATGGCTCAGACAGTAAAGAATCTGCCTACAACACAGGAGATCAGGGTTTGATCCATGGATTGGGAAGATCCTCTGGAGAAGGGAATGGCTACCCACTCCAGTATTCTTGCCTGGAGAATTCCATGGACAGAGGAGCCTGATGCTTTAGCAACTAAACCACCTCCACCATCTGAAACCCCAAAACGTATCAATTTGAGTCTTTTTTATTTACCACACAGAGATCTTTATGGACAAGGTGTACCCTGAAGACTTCAGCGGGGAATACGTTTTCATTGTTGACTTTGTTTTGTTTTGTTCTGTTGAGGTTTTTTTTTTTCAATAGGAACTTTAGATTTTTATACGCAAAATGAATAAACGCTACTGCCATGCTGTGTACATGTTTCTACACAGAAGGAAGGCTCTGCTGGGGACCTGTGATTTAGCAGCACGTCCTACTGCTGTGTGTTGGCCTGGCTTTTTGAAAAGGGGTGTGGCTGCCCAAGAACTCAAAAAAGCATGCTTCAAAGACAACTGAAAATATGAATTAAATTTATGTTTCTACAGAGATAAAGGATGGCAGTCACATAGGCAGGGAAAAAAATTCCCAGTATGGGGTTAGGTCTTAGGAAATAGAGAACACAGTCTCTGATGGGGATGCCCCATTGTAAAAATCCAACAATTTTCAGTTAAGGGGCCATGAGGTTAAGGAAGCTATCTGTCGTATTTCAAATAGCCTATTAGAAATGGAGTGTCTGCCCAGGACATGATCATGTGGGGCTAAGTGAAAAGTCAGGTTGTTTCATGTTTGAGCTGGCAGTCTATCAAGTTAGCATGGTAATACTAGCAGTTCCCGTCCCAATCAGAAACTCTGATCGGCTATTGATAAGATTGCTGCTGCTGCTGCTGCTGCTAAGTCACTTCAGTCATGTTCGACTCTATGCGATCCCATAGACGGCAGCCCACCAGGCTCCCCCGTCCCTGGGATTCTCCAGGCAAGAACACTGGAGTGGGTTGCCATTTCCTTCTCCAATGTATGAAAGTGAAAAGTGAAAGTGAAGTTGCTCAGTCATGTCCAACTCTTCTCGATCCCATAGACTGCCGCCTACCAGGCTCCTCTGTCCATGGGATTTTCCAGGCAAGAGTACTGGAGTGGGGTGCCATCACCTTCTCCATTGATGAGATTAAGGACATTAAAAAAAATTATTTCTTTATTTTTGGCTGTATCACGAGGCTTGCAGGATCTTAGTCTCTGACCATGGATCAAACCCCTAACCCCTGCAGTGGAAGCACGGAGTCTTAACCACTGAACTGCCAGGAAAGTCCCGAGATCAAGGGCATTTCTGGGATGAGATTTTTCCTTCCCATTCTGTTGTACATCTTCAAGTAATAAAAATTAAATTACAGCGGATTATGACTTGACAGGCAAAATCTTGCAGAACCTGGTTCTGCAAAGGGAAAAATAAAAGAGGTCCCTGGCGGTGAAAAGTTTGGGATCCAGTCTTGAAGGGTCCCCTCCCCCTCCCACCAACTTGCACAATTTCAAGGGAATAAACCAGCTTCCCTGGAGTCAGAGTAGAACATGGCTGTTACGTGAGAAATTCAAAGACAGTGTAAATTAACTGCATCTGGTTAGATGGAGTGAGAAGGAGGAGGAGATAATTAGCCGGTGTATAGGAACAAGGGCAAAGAAGAGAGTTCTATATTTACTCAGAGGAAATCCAAAATAGACTACTTAGCACCTGTTGGGTTATCTCAACCCCTTAGTTCCTGGGTTATCGAAACACCTCTAAGGTGGCAGGTGTTGAACCCAGGGACCAGAGGTACTTTAATAACACAAGCCACCCATCCCACCTCCAGCAAAGGGAAGCCTGCCTTCAATCCTCTTCCGCTTCCACAAATGAAAGGAAGGAGGCAGAGGAAAGCCCCGAAGACAATCAGGAACAAAAAGGCAAGATTCCGATAGAGGAACAAGCAGTATCTTCAAACAAAAGCCCTCTGATGAGGAAGCCAAACAAATGCATCTGTTTATAGCAAGATGAGTTTTAAAAAAAAAAAAACCTGATCCCTGGCCAGTTTATAGCACCCTTTGGTATGTATGTTTCCACAAGCAGATGCACAACATTTCAGAAGCAACACATATTACAAGCGACGCAGAGACATCGTCAGGCTGTTTAATTGTGCACCAGCTAATAAAAATAAATGCCACCGTCACATAAAGCTCCTTAAGACACAGCTAAAATACAACTTCCACCTTCTCAGAAGACTATAAAGCATTCTAGTACAAACAATGAAGGCACATAACCTGAAAATTTTTTCTCTCCATAGATGTCAAAAGCCTATGTACATTAATGTGTGTATTACATGGGAAGAAAACATAGCCTATTTCTTTCTCCCTGCATTGGGCTATATATAGCTTCTTAGAGAAAGACTGCTACTAAATGCAGAGTCTTTAGAATGTGTGCTTATGAGATATAAGGTGCAGGTAGGCATTTATGGGTTTGCAAACGTTTCTAAAGCTGGTTTATGGGGTGCTTATTACAAGAAAGATATCACAACCATGAGGTTAGAATAACTCCTGAAAGAGGAGCTAAAGTTAGTTTTTAAAAAAGGACTAGACAAAGATAAGGGAACTCAGTGGACATGCTGGAAAAGACTGGATCCGTGTCTACACCACTCTCATAGGCTTCATATCCTCCAGAGCACCCCAGGGTATACTAGCAAGCTGGGAAATGTTGTGTTGTTATTTCGTCACTAAGTCGTGTCTGACTCTTATTCAACTCTATGGACTGTAGCCCCGCAGGCTCCTCTCTCCATGGGATTTCTGCCTTCATACCTTCTCCCTTCCACAAATGAAGGGAAGAAGGTAAAGGGAAGCCCAGAAGACAGTCAAGAGCAAGTAGACACGATTCTAATGAAGATTCCAAGAATACTGAAGCAGGTTGCATAGGTTTCCATTTCCTTCTCCAGAGAATCTTCCTGACCCAGGGATCAAACCTGCATCTTCTGCATTAGCAGGTGGGTTCTTTACCACTGAGCCACCAGGGAAGCCTGGGAACTTATATTACGTGTGATCGTATAAACTGGGACAGAGAGTGCTGGGAGGAAAGGGCTGTGGCAGCGAGAGCATCACAGGCCAGAAGTGAGGACAGCTGTGTCCCAGCACCAGCTTCACTCCAACCAGGTGTGTAACCGTGGGGAAGTCACATCACCATTCCCGAGTTCAGCCTTTTCACTGATCAAACGAGGAAGATAACGAGGAAGATAGCTGGTCCCACAGAGTTCCTACAACCCATTAATTTTAAGCTTCTATTTGCTTTCAGCAAAACTAAAGGAATTCCAAAGAACTCCCTCAAATGGGTCTCACTTAAACCTCCTAAGGTGGTGAAGGCGCTCTATACATCCAGCAAACATTTCCTACTTGACTGTCATCTTCCTCCAAGTGTCTCAGGAATATTGCAAAACTGCCACGTATATTTTAGCAACCTTCTGCAACGTCCAACAGCAAGCCATACCCTCCAACTCTATACCCTCTGTGACACCACTGAGCGGAGATGTTGAGTGCTGTGTCCAAGGTCAGAAGCTAGGATAGGATCAGAATTCCAGCCTCCTCATTCCTGGGGCTATGCTATACTTTCCACAAAGAAAGCAAGCTGGCTTTCTGGGAAGAATGCCAGAGGTTCCATTCTCCCAACTGAGAATTTGTTGGAATATTGGAATAACAACTTTAGAGACTGCGGCCGCTCCTATCCATTTCAGGACCTGTCTAGAAACACAAAAACCCAAAGAAAGAAGCAAGAGGGAATTCTTCCGTTTTTTAACGAAAGAGAAAAAATTAGGGGTGGGAATATGGGATTTCTTAAAAATTACATGATTGCTGGAAGTTAATTTGGTATTTCTTCACTGGTTTGTAAGTTCTGGTTCCAATCACAAAAACATACAGCCGAGGAGGCCGAAATCACATTTCAGTGAATTAGCATCTTGTCCCAAAGAATCTTTTCCACTCTGAACATAACATAGGACCTGGAATGCAACCCTCTGTGGTAGAAAGGAACCTCCCTCTGTGCAACAGAAAGCTTGTCATCATCCCAAAACCATAATCTAATTTGACAGTCTTCAAGCCCAACAGCAATCACAGACAGTGATGAGGAAGTGACCGAGTAACTTTGGGTACACTGCCTCTTCTAGAAAACTAAATGAGACCCTATTTCTGCCAGGTGGGAGAGGTGGCATTCTTCACCACCTTTTCCCATTAGGCTGAAGTCAGAGCACCTGGAAAAGATAGAGACATCTGTTCAAAAAGGAAGGTTCTGGCTTCTTCCAAGAAATGCCAACCAAAACAAGAAAACACGTGTCAGACCAGCTCCGTGCCTTGAAGGTAACATGTAACCAACTTTATGGCAAAGCCCAGTGATCGGTACTCAGAGCTGAGATTCTAAAAGAGAAAAACCAGAAATGCTTTAAAAAAAAAAAATCACTTTTTCCCCCTACCTGTCGATGATGACAGGGTCTGAAGGAGTCTCATTTCGGTTGCCACAACTTTTCTTTTCGCAACACCGACTGTAGGTTGGGAAGGAATGAAAAGAGTAAATGAAACATGTTAAAATCCAGAAAGTACGCTGAGCATACAATGTTAAGAACATTCACAAAAATGAGTACGTTCTTGGTAGCTGCTTAACTATCAGCCGCTTGAGCATGAATGTATGGCTATGTTCAGAAACACTAAACATGAAGCCCATGACTATTCATCCAAATTCTCCATCTATGACTTATAAACTGATAATTCTCAGCAAATCACAACTTTCCCCAGAGCTTTATTTGTAACCTGAATGATGGATACCTGGACTTTAAGATCTAGAAGGTCACCTCCAGCTCCACGTTGAATGATTTTATTATTATATATATGTTTTTAAATCTTTGTGTCTTAATAAATACTTGAAGGGAAAGGAAGAGGTATTTTTTTAAAAAGACCCCAAGTAGCTGCCTGAATTATTATAAACCTCAGTTATATAACAACTTTCTTCACAGAACTTGATGTACTTTATCATCATTCATTCATCCATTTTTTTCATTCATTTCCATCATTTTCTAAAGGTGAAGGAAGATTACCAGAACTATGGTGTGCATTGTCAAATGGAGACAAAAATTAAGCAGGGAACTGTAAAAAGATATCTCTAATCATTTTCACCAGGTCTGGAACAGAAATGGGACTTAGCATGTGGTAGGTCCCATCCTGAAAATTCTGCCTCCCGAGACTTCCTTGCTACCATCTGGCAAAGTACTGGGTACCACTGGAGAAATGTGTGTGGTATCATCTGAGATGAAGAGAGAAAGAAGGAGCCCTAAGCAAATACAACAGATGGAGATGGGAAGGACTCGGTAGGACCTAAAGAGAACAAAATACTCCCCTCCAAAAGGCATGGAAGACCTAAACAAATATGAAAAGAGCAAGGGAGCTTGGGTGGCCAGAAGCACAGGAAAATCACATCCCCATACTGCCTGTCTGCTCCTTGTCAGGACCACAGACTTCAATTTTTTTAATCTTTTCTTAAACCATTTGTATTGGAATATAATAACTTTATAATATTGCGTTAGTTTCTGCTGTACAACAACGTGAATCAGTCATAGGTATACATATATCCCCTCCCTCTTGGCCCTCCTCCCAGCCCACTTCCCCATCCCATCCCTCTAGGTCTTCACAAAGTGCCTAGCTGAGCTCCCTGCGCTGCACAGCAGCTTCCCACCAGCTATCTATTTTGCGCATGGAGTGTGCCGATGTCAATGCTACTTTCCGAGTCCATCCCACCCTCCCCTTCCCCCCTGCGTCCACACGCCCATTCTCTACATCTGTGTCTCTATTCGTGCCTTAGAAATAGGCTCATCTGAACCATTTTCCTGGATTCCACATATCCATTAATCTACGATATTTTTCTCTTTCTGACTTCACTCTGTATGACAGACTCTAGCGGACCACAGACTTCTGAATACCTCTCTAAGCTCATCCAAGCACATGGTCCACCATCATAGTAGTTGGTAAAGGACATAGTCTTGACATGGCTTATAAAAGCAGCACTATCATCCATACCACTTGGAGAATAAACACCAGCAATAACCAAATTTGTGTAGGTGTTGCCCTTCTTGTGATAACCTCTCTATGGTTTAAGATGATGCAGCACAATAGAAGGATAGGTGGGAACTGGAGCTCTGACATCTAACCCAACTTTGTCATTAGTCAGCTGCATGAATGTAGTCAAATCTCTTTAACTCTTCTGGGCTTGGCCTTCCTGATACATGAAATTAAAGTGCTGGACTAGATTATCTGGAGTCCCTTCTAGGTCTAAGAAGTCCATGAGGCTGTGAAATACCTTCAATTCAAACGTGACGACAGATTAAGGAAAAGGATGAAGCCATGTGGTAGCAAAGATCCAAAGGCCCAACCCTAGCCCAGTCTTAGATTTGCTTTCTGGTTCTCCACAGTGCACTCTCTGATCCTCTACAGAACTATCAATAAACAAATAGATACTTTAAAAAAGAAATTTCAAGTTCATATGTCATATGTAGGGATGTGTGGATTCTTCAGTGAACAATTCTACCATTCTCCAAAAGTTAAAAATACATGAGATATGCTTTAAAAAACTTTTACCCAATGGGCATGAAAAGGCTTGGAGAAATTTAATCAAATTAGTAGGAAGTAAAAGAAAGCTTGTTTCAACTTTCTTAGATGCTAGCGTTTCCCATTGAAACTTTCTGAAATAATATTTTGCCTTTGAGATTATATTAAGTATTAACTTTGAAAATTCCAACCTAGTAGCCTTTCCCTCGGAGAAAGCAGTGGCACCCCATTCCAGTACTCTTGCCTGGAAAATCCCATGGACGAAGTAGCCTGGAAGGCTGCAGTCCATCGGGTCGCTAAGAGTCGGACACGACTGATCGACTTCACTTTTACTTTTCACTTTCATGCATTGGAGAAGGACATGGCAACCCACTCCAGTGTTCTTGCCTAGAGAATCCCAGGAATGGGGGAGCCTGGTGGGCTGCCGTCTATGGGGTCGCACAGAGTCAGACACGACTGAAGCGACTTAGCAGCAGCAGCAGCAGCAGCCTTTCCCTTCTCCAGGGGATCTTCCCAACCCAGAGATCGAACTCAGGTCCCCTGCATTACAGGAGGATTCTTTACTAGCTGAGCCACAAGTGAAGCACATCCCAAGATTAACACCAATAAAAATGCTGGCCAGCTGCTCTCCCACCTCCCAAAACCCTTGTCTCTTTTCCCAACTCCTTACCCGTCCCATCCTGTCTCCCACCTCTATTATTTCTATTGCTTACATCATCAGAATAATACCTTTGCAGCCCAGACAAACCTTTTTTTCTTAGTAAGACAATTTCAAAAATCCTATCCATGCTAGGTATCTGAAAACCTTCTAACAAGATTCCTCTTCGACATCACCAGCAGGTCAACCCAACCTGAATCTGTGTGAGAGTCTAAATACAATCTAATTACAAGAGAACACATTCAGAATGTGCCAATCTATTTTAGTTTGAGAAGGAGTGATTCTGAGGAAGCCAAGTAAGTTTGCAAAATTGCTCAGCTGAATTCAGCTGCTCTCCGTGGGGACTTTCTCTGGAGGAAAAGAAAAATAGATAAAAATGTAAGCCTGGTGCCAGCGAAATACAATGTGGGGAATCTACTCAGGGAAGGAAATGATATTCCAAGAAAAATGCAGAGAAACTTTAGGGTCCAATCTTCCATTTTCCAGCAGTAACATATTTAAGTATAATCTCTAATGTTAACACTCAGAAAAGACGCAACAAGCACTCAGCTGTTGGACTATAATAGTGAAGGTAAAAAAAATTATAGGAGTGGACTGTATTCACCCCATCAGAGACCTTCATCAAATTTCTCTGGGTTAGCCAAAGCTAATTCTTTTTTTTTTTTTTTTTTTAAGAAAAGGGCTCATCAAGATGTCCTGGTTATTCTTTATTTGGTTTCTTAAATGACATTCAGTCCTCAAACCAGAAACAGTAACATAAGCAAAAGGAAGTAGAGAATATAAGACTTCCATGAACTCACATTCCCCAAACAATCACTCTGAGATCAGGGACACAGGGCGTTGACTTGAAGGACCAGGTCCCTGAATTACTCAGATAACCAGCTCAAATCTCCCTTCTTTCCGGTGTAGACACAAACCCTGTGTGACCAACTTCAAGTTCAGTTACTGTCATTAAAATGTTTCTTAGGGATATTTTCTAACAAGCCAGTCCAAAAGTATTTTTTTTAAACTGAACAAGACTGAAAAATAAGAAAAGATGGGAAACAAAGAGGAAACTGAACTTACGCTAGGTTAAGGCTGTGTCTCTAAATTCCACGGGGAAGCTCTAAAGTACTTTTTTTCCCCTAATGAATGAAAATGAAAGCTCTTTCTCTGCTCCTCACTCGGCACGGTTTGGCTTATTTTACTCTAGTCCTTATTTGGAGAACCTTTTACCTGAAATACTCTCAGCTTGCTCACAGGCCTCGTCTACCTTCCCTATCTCCTTGTGGGATCTTGGGAGAGGGAAAGAGAAAAAAAAATAAAATCAAACCAGTTGGGGATGAGAGGTGGAGAGTAGGAAAAATTTTATCCTAAGGCTGAATCTTACCTGCATTTTTCAGAAAGGAATCAAGATGGGGGATAAGCAAAGGGAAAAAAGCGCCAGTCTCGGGCATAGAGCGTCCAGTCAGCCAAACTCCTAGCCAGTGTGCCCTTTCCCCTCCAAAATCGTTTTTAAAATTCAACCCTCAACTTTCAAAAATCTGTCTCTAATTTCAAACTCAAATAAGCGCACAGCATGGTAGCTTTTGTTTTGTTTTCTTCTCCCCAACTCCTCCCTGCGATTGCATAACAAAAGTGTCTAAATTCACACCATCTGGCCGATAAAGACACTGGCCCCACTGCCCGGCTGGCCCATCTGATTAGGGCCCCGTCTAGCCTGCGCCTTGTGGCGAAAAGTCACAGCTGTGGGGTTTGCTCCGGCTCAATACAACTCTGTTATTAGCCAGCTGTAGGCCTTGAGACGACTTCTGTTCAAATTATAATATCTTTTAACCCTCTGAGCATTGAGGGCACAGGGGTGGCTGGCAGCGACATAACAACGAGATTTCTCCTTGCTAATAATTGGCAAAATGAACTGAGTGGAGTGGAGACAACTAGGGAGGGGAGAGAAAAGTTATAGCTAAAAGAGATTTATTTTGTTGCCCCCACCAAAAGCAAAACATCGGTTTATGAGTTTTTGTTTTTGTTTTGTTTGTTTTTGTTGTTAACCAAAGGTGACAGAACAAAAGCATTCAGGAAAATTTGCAGGTATGCCGCAAATACCACGCAGATGAAACTCTGTACTGCAGTACCCACTGAGAAATGGGACTCATCTGACTACTCCTTAAGCACTGACTCTGATGACTGACTCAAAACGTGGAAGAGGGAACTTTTTTTTCCTGACTGCAGAGTCAACCAGCTCTGACTGACAGATTGAATGGGATCCTCCCTTTCAGATAGATCCAAATCTATCACTCCAGCTAATCTCCGAGTGCTTGCGCGCGTGCGCGCGCGTGCACACACACACACACACACACACACACACACACACACAAATACAGACACAATACCCATTCCATGGATCATTTATTTACCCATAATTAATATTTGTTTTAAATTCTAGTCTGGGAAGAAAATAGCAGAGCATCTTCCCAGGTCTCAAATGAAGAGAAGTTACAGTACATTAAATTTTTATATTGTGTTACTAATGCAGACTAAACTAGAGGCTTTAAAAATTGATGCTGCTACTTAAACAGCATAAAATGAGGTGGGTTTGATTGGGCTTAAAAATAAAAATGTCAGTCTGAACTACAGCTGGATGGGGTATGCAAGTATTATTTAAAGTGATAGGTATAGTTCATCAGACAATGGGCCAGACTTGGGTTTTGTTTTCTTTTTTTTTTTTGTAAGAAGATAATCTCTCCCCACAAAGATGTTCGAAAGTAGAAAAAAGAATTTAACAGAGAAAAACCCACCCTTCAATTAGCCAACCAAATCAAAATGTTCTATTTAACCTAGGTATCACATGCAAGTTCACCTTGGAACTGTATTTTCTTTCTGAATGTACCTATCAAGGAACCCTGGGATAGCGGAGGACCGATCTGCTTACCCACACCTCACTCAGCTACTCAGGCAGGGAACCCTCAATCCCTTCAGCTGAGGCCACTGACAGAGCTGAACTCTGCAGTTGGCAAAGTTTGTTTTTCTAATACTTGGTCAAAACCAAAACAAACACGTCTGATTGTAATGGTTTCTTCTTGACTGGGTGAGAAGGGAGACGGGCCTGCCAGGAGCTGCCCATAAAACAATTCAAACTAAATCAGATGGCTTGCAATTACCCAAAGCTAGCAAGGCTGATGTTGGAAGACATTCACTGAAGCAGTAGCAGAGTATGAAAGAATTGAGGCTTTCTCTCCAATCAGAGATTTTGGAGGAAGAAAACCATGTATGGATATAAACACTGAAATTTTTATAGTAAAATAATCACTTCTTCCCAGAATTTCCTTTCTATATCCTTTCTCCTTTGCTGTGGGATCCTCTTATAACTAGCACATATTAGACACTCAATATACATTTGTTGAAAGAATGAATAAATGTACAGATGATTTTCTTCTATTAAAAAAAATTTTTTTCTTCTGGTCCAGGAGAAGAAAGGACCCAAAATGGAATGATTGATCTCAGAAAATAAAATGGGAAATGTTGTAGGAATCCGGGTAGATTGCACCTTTTACAACTCGGCCGTCAAAATTCAGCTGTTGCTCCAGACCCCGGATCTACCCGGTGAGGTTCTCACCCAGTTCCTCCCATCCGTTGCCGGTAGTTCATCCTGACCTAAGAAACTCCCCTGGCTCAGGAAATCTAGGAAAAGAAACGCCCCCGCAAACGCTCCTGCATCACAGGCAGGTGCCTCATCTGGGGGACAAGGGGGTAGCACCCCCAAAATGGACCGCTCGATCCTCTGGCCTGTCCAGACTGAGTCGTTCCAAAACCTTGACTCGGTAACTCTACAAGTGGCGCCTCCTGGATACCTACCCCTAGAATGCGCGAGACCGGCGGGAACCGAGCCAAGAGAACCGGCACAGGGAAAGTCCCCATCCCAAACTCGACTCGCGCCTGCCCAGCCCCTCCCCGCGTTCTGCGGACCGCTGGACGGCAGGTCTTCCACGGAGCAAACTCTTGCCACTCATGGGGTGGAATCCTGGGTGTTTCTGGGGTGCCTTTTTGAGTCCTGATCAATTTGCTGTTAGAATCTGACTTTTAAGGAGGAAATCCAGCCAACCGGCCCTACGAGCAAGTCCTGGCGAGGTCGCCCGCCCAAGCGCGCCACCACTCCCCAAGGTCATCGCCGGGGACGCGGGCAAGTCAGCGCGCCCCGAGCTGCTCACCTGCCCCGCGTTCCAGCCAAGCCCGCGGTAAAACACGGCTCTTACCTGCACATCACTTCGTGTGTCAGGAGAACTCGGCACATTTCCGGATTCTTATTTTGTCCCTCGTAAGCTATGGGCTGAGAAGGAGGCGCCGGCAGAGAGGGACAAAGAAAAGGGGACGTTAGAGCGAGAAAGAATCGGGTTTCTTCTCTCTAACCACAACTTCCTCAGGAGTCCCCGCTGGTCGCACTGAACCTGAGTTGTGCCTGGTTAACTCCAGCAAAATACCAAGAGAAAAGTTTGCCCTAGTGAGGACATAATTGTTGCAAAAGGGAATGTTTGTGTGTGGTGGGAAGTGGGGGGGGTGGTGTTGAATCTCCCAATAAGTCCTTCCCCTCTTCATCCCTCTGGTTGCCTACTCCCATCCCCAGAGCCTCCCCAACCAGAAAGAAACTGGACAATTAGGGAGAGAGAGGGGGGAAAAAATCTCTTTCTAGAGAAGACAAAGTGTCAGTTGATGTGGAGGGGCTGTGAAGAGTGACCCAGGAAATCTCAAAGGCAGACAAGGAGGGTAGGGAGGGAAGAGAATGGAGGACCTCAAGCAGAGGAGGGGGGAGGAGGGGAGTGAACTCCAGGCTCACCTGCTTGGTGACTGAGTCGATGAGCCTGACGTACAGGTCCTGCTCAGTGCGGACACCTGCCGGGGAGATGGGGCGGGCATGAGGTGAGCGCTGGGGAGCCCCTCCCGGGCACCCTAAACCTGTCCCGACGCTGGGGGACCGGGGCGGAGTGCAAGCTGAGCCGTCCTGGGGTCAGAGACCACCCGCCCTTGCCCCTGGCTCGGAGACAGCTTTCCGCAGCCCTGCTCTCCCTGAGCCTGGAGGATGCCTGCCAAAGACCCGGACAAGGTCAACTGCCTTCCTTATAAGAGGCCGGCGCGGGTGCCTCGGGGGCGCAAGGCGCTCACCGTTGCTGTAGAGCAGCTGTAACTTGTAGTGGGTGCCATTGTTGGTCTTCTCATTGCCTTGTTCCTGAAAAGACAGAGACCCTTGCTTTCCATCCCCTCAAAATGATAAAAAGAGCAACGGGACTTCCCTAGCCCAACTCCCACAGCCTTTCTCTTGGTCACTCAGCAGCTTTGAACAGACCCCTGCCCAGGCCCAGGTCAAAGGGCAGCAACACTGGACGCTGGCCTCGCTCCAAAACTTTCCAAGGTCCCAGGCACTTGACCCTCTCCAACAGTCTGTCCCTTCCCCTTAAAGATGTCCTCAGAAAGGCGACCCCCAGACTGGGGACCACAGGACACCATGTCCATGCTGCGTTTAAACAGGCCCCACCCAACCGATCGGATGCTGCAGAAAGGAAGGGATCTGTCACTTGGGAGAGCAGCATTTGGCCATGTCCCACCAGGACTGGAGGCTTGGGGCAATGAACTCAGGGACCCCGGGCCCAGGTTCAGAAGAACCCTAGGAAGAACCTGCTCCCAAACTTGAACAGTACAGCTGAGGAAGCTGAGGACTGAGGCCCAGAGAAGGCAGGAGATGTTCCCTTCCTCCCATATCCTGTTCATCTGAGCTCGAATTCAGCGCCTACACCCAGGCCTGAGTTGGGGGCTGGCACTGCTCTGGGAACCAGAATGGAAGAGAAAGCTAGGGTTGGGGCGGGTAGTCTGGCAAGCCAAGACTGGTTTTTGTGCGTTTCCACCTTGTACCTACCTTACCCACCCTGACGCGATCGCAAGTGCAAAATAATAATAACCCGGAGAAGGGCAGCGGCAGCCTTGACTATATGTTTAAATTATGTATGCTCTTGTCGGAAGGATCTGCTCCGCGGTCAGTCCGTGACCACGCTCTACTAACGATCCAGGAGTCGGGTGAGCAGCCACCAGCGCCCCTGAGAGAGGGGCAGGCGGGAGAAGGTGCCGGGAAATCCGACTGATTTAGGAGGCTAGGGGTGAGAAGCCTCGATTTATCATCCCTCCTGATGGGAGCGGAAAAGTCTCCGGAGTGACAGATGGGATCTTTAGTGCTTTGCAAGTAGGTAGTTATGAGACCCGCGAGGGAAAGAGGGGACCTGCTCTTACTTTGTCGTTCTCCACAAAGTCTACGAAGGCGGTGCGCTCGATCTCCACCGGCTGCCCTTGCCTGTCGTAGAGCGCCAGGACGAAGTGAAAGAAGTTGGATTTCCTCAAGTTGGAGGGAGGCTGTTTCTCAAAGTGGGCCCGGGACAGGGCTACGCGCTGTGCATGAAGAGGCACGGTGGGGACACAGGACACGAGGAAAGAGAGAAAGACACGAAGTTACCAAACGGGCCGAGGCAACATAGTGGAGAATTAAGGGTCCTTTTCTTCTATTACGATTAAGAAGCAGGGAGTCCTTAGAGGAGTCACAGCTGTTCCAGCCTGCGGGCATCCCACTCCCGGGAGCTCAGTCTTCAGCCTTTAGTAAAGCCCAAGGAATCCCAACTGCATACCAAAGCCCGGAGGGTCCTCCCCACCCCCAGAGGCCCTAGTCTTGTCCCCTCGGGCCACCCCCATGTTGTTCCTCAAGTGGTTCCCCCAACTGGGTCAGGATTCGGAGCTGGGCCTGGAGCACAGGGGCTTAAGCGCCTCATCACTTTGAAAGAAGTGACCCTTTTCCTTCATCTTCATTGGAGTTACCCGTCCTGGCACTATTGCCCACAACGCCTCCCAAACTACTCAGAAAGACGATGGGCGAGAACCCTGAGGGGGCCGGACGGGAAGCCTAGAAGCTAAGTCCAAGTCCTGCAGGGAAGCCTCACCTCCTGCTTCCCTCGCTCTTCCGAAAAGTTGCGCGCGGGCTATGGGCAGGGTGCAAGCCCCCTTGACCAGTACTAGGGATCGGGGCCCACCACGGACGACGTGATCCTGAGGACCCCGCCCCTGGAACTGCTGAACTTGGGAGAAGCCGAAATGTTGTTAAGAGTCAGAGCGCGTCCTCGCCTGGAGCCGACAGTCTCCCGGCTCAAGCCGCATCTCTGAGCGTCGCGGGCCAAACCCGCTGACCGCGAAAGCCGCGTTGGCGGAACCAGGAGATGCCCTGGAGCCTATTGAGTCTGTGCACACACCTCCCCGCCGACCTGTCGCGGCCAGAGACAAACTGGCCGCCAGATCACATTTAAGCGGAGACTCGGCGCCCAGGAGTGCAAGCAGATGGACGTAGCTGCTCGAGGCGCTAGGGTCTCCGGGCGTCTGAACCCAGGACGCGCGAGTACTTTTACTTTTTTGAAGAGTGTAAGATTTTGACTAGAATCCCCCATCGGACTGCCTGCTTCAACTTTAACAATTACTGGATCCGGGAAAGGAGGAAAGTAGAGGAGGTGTCTTTTGAGAGGTCGGCTAAGGGACTGCGCCGAGGCACCCGCTCTGCGGTCCTGCCTGTTTTCCCTCGGCCCGCAGCCCAGCGAGTTCCCCAGACGGCCAGGAAAGCCGCCGCCGCCGCGGCGAGCCATCTGCTCCAGGACACTGGCGCCCCCGGGCTGAGGCAGAGGGAGGGAGCGCCGCCTGTCCGGTCTCCCCGGCGAAGCGACTTTGGCTTCCTCTCCTCCAAGGGTGGCGGCCCGCTTCGCTCTAACCGGGACACCTGGAGTCCCGGCCCGGACTGGAGTCATTTCCCCGCGCGGTGTCGGGACTTAGAGGAGGGTGGCCAGGAGAGCCGATAGAGAGGCTGCAGTCATGGAAGAAGTTCGTGGACTCTTGGGCATTAAGGAACTGTCTCCCGCAGACAAAGTCGTGGAGACCACACAGCTCCACAGTGGTGATGCGGGAGGGGAACCAGAATATCTTCACGGGGTGGCAGCCTAGACAAGGCGTTTACTACCCCCAGCACAAGGATGCTGAAAACAAAGTCAACTTCAGGGACTCATATAACTAGAGACTCGGGACCCCTGCGCTTGCCTCACGTCTCCTTTCCTCCTTTCTTCCCTCTGTGGTTCCTTCTACTGTGACTCCCCGTCTTTTCTGTTTAGTCTGTTCTCTCATCCTCACCCCCGCCTCTGTGCGTCTGGTCCACTGTTTTATCTCTGCGCCCGGACCCTACAGCCTGCCCCCTCCCTAGGCGCCCGGCGGATCTGCCTTCCCCGGCAGGCGCGCTCCGGCTTCTCCGGCTCCTCCAGCTCCTCCAGCCGCCGCCGCCATCTGGCCGTGGGCTCCGGGCCTCCAGGAATCGCCCGACAAGATACGGGAGGAGAGGCGCTCTCAAGGAGCGAGACGAAATCCGAGAACAGCCGGGAAGCCGGCTCTCCTCCGGCTCACTCTCCTTTCCTGGCCCGGCCTGCCTGCCAGGACTGGGGACCAAGCTGAGAAGCATCAGAGACTACTTTGTTATTTTTCCTCCCAAAGAGTAATCTGCGGAGAAGGAGTGGAGGAACCCAGGCAGTTCAGAAACTCAAGTGTTGGCGGAGGGGTAAGTATTCGCCTAACAGCAGCGACCTGCCGGCCGGAGGGTGAGCCCTAGTGCGCGGGGCCAGGGCGACAGAAGCGGAGGAGAGAGAACGAGCGAGAGAGAGACCAGCGAGGGGGTGAAACACGGAGACAGACAGTGAGAGCGAGAGGGAACAGGCGAGAGATCGCGAGCAGAATCACTCTGCGGCCGTCCCGTTACCTCTGCGCCGCGACATTGGCGTCCACCACGCCGACGTTTCGGACCCAGGACCTGACCGAATCCATCTCGGCGCCCAGCGATTTCTCTTTTAGAGCTGGTCCTCTTCCTAAAGTATCTTGGATCCCAAACATTTAAAAAGTCTTATCTACTGTCGCTTTAAAAAAATGAGTTACAACCCTGTCCTCTCTTTTCCCAACGTTGCCACCAAGCCGTCTCCTCCAGAAGCAATCCAAGAAACGGGATCAAGTGCTCAAGTTTGAGTCTCTCTTGGGGGAAAATAATAAAAGATAACCTGTCCTTTGCTTCCACGAGTGAGGTGCGGGCTGATGTAGCTAAAGTTTGGGTTATATCCTTCGTAAGTTCAGATCTGCCGCCTCTGGCCCTCCGCCTTAGGTCGCACGCATCCTTCCAGTGGCAGCGCTGCCTCCAGAAAGTGATCACAATTTTGAAGCATCACCTGTTCTGGGAGAAACAGGAGGAGATTGATGGTTGCCTAATCTCTCCCCTTCCTCCTGGTCCCCCACCCCCCTTCCCTGCTCCTCCCCACCGCTCCAATTTAAAAAAAAATTTTTTTTTAAATCCCCAACAGGATCGGTAGTATAAGGAAGGGGAAGACCCGGAGTCGAGAGGAGGCGGTGGCTGCGAACACTGAGGAGCCGGGTTACAACGGCGCGTCTGCCCCATGAATGGGTTACTACGGCCCCAGGCCGCGGGAGGCGGAGCCGAGGCCCGATTAGGAGCCTCATTTGCATGAACGCTCGGGATTGGCCGGCGCTGGGCAGGCCTGGTCGACGTCCTTAGGCGGCGCGCGCCACGCTCGGCTTTGCCTGTAGTCCGGGAGGTGAAAGGGGACAGAAAGCTGCGGGCGCTGAGTCCTAGCCCGAACCCCGTGTGTGTGTCGGGGGGGTTGGGGGTGGCCCGCCCGCCAGCAGATCTTGCCTGAAGTCGGGTAGCCTGGCCCTGCCGGCTGGTGCGCGCCGAATAAGGCTGGTCACGGCCGCTGGAAGCTTTAGCGAGCCTGCCTCTAAATGCGGACTTTCGTAGCCTGCGGGAGGCATATTCATTCACAGGGCTGCTTGAGTTCTATGTGCAGGTCTATGAAGAAACGGAGTGTGACCACATGTACTTAATGTTTTGTGCAAACGTTCCCGAAAGCAACCCAGTTCCCTGGACGGGCTCTTTCGAGTCTCCTGGAGTTACTTGGTGACTGTGAGCTGTTTACACGTTAAAAGACAAGGATATATGAATGAAAGCGGAGCGGGGTGGGAGGTGGCGGGAGGGGGACGAACAAGGCTCAAGTGCTATTCAAATAAATAGGATGTCGGGGGAAATGGTCTGAGCGCTAAGGAAAATACCCTGGCGGACGCGAGCCTGAGTTGCACCCGGTGCAGATGAGAGATTGCTGACAGATCGTGGCAGGCGGAGTGTGAGAGCTGCCCGGCGTTTGTCCCGGGAACTCCCTCCTGTCCCCATTCCCTCCCACCGCCACCACCCCACCCCCCGCCTGTTCCCGAAGCCCCCGAGGGCCAGCAGAGGAGCTGCGGGGAGGCAGCGGGGCAGTTGCGGAAACTTTGCCCAAAGCTCGCGGTCGCCACGGTGCTGGCCGCGCGGGCTGAGGGCTGGGAGGCGGCGGCAAGCTCCGCCAAACAGCTGAAACCCTAGAAGGCTTTTTAACTACGCCGGGCAGCTCGCGGTGCTTATTAAAAAAAAAAAAAATCCTCCTGGCTGGGTGTTATTTTCTGCCTTCTCCTTTTGTATTCTGATCTGTGCATAGATCTGCTGCTGAAATCTAGAACACCAGCGCGAAAACAGATTTGAAGACAATGAATGCAAATCTGTGCTCAAAGACCATCTGCCGTGGAGGAGACAAATCAGCTGTTCCGCACAGTTCGAGCGGCTGTGCCCAGGCCTCCCAGCCTCATTACCGAGAGGGCCCGGGCTAAAGCCTGGGTTTCATTCTGGAGTCTTCCCCACCCCACCCACCTAACGCACACAGGACGCAAATCTGAGTATGCCTTGACTCCCGACGAGATCCCTTAGTGTGTAGCTGATGGCTCACAATTGAACTGCGAGAGTTTGCCGCTAGAGGACACAGCGCCTTTGCAACTCAATCTGTGCATAGATCTGCTGCTGAAATCTAGAACACCAGCGCGAAAACAGATTTGAAGACAATGAATGCAAATCTGTGCTCAAAGACCATCTGCCGTGGAGGAGACAAATCAGCTGTTCCGCACAGTTCGAGCGGCTGTGCCCAGGCCTCCCAGCCTCATTACCGAGAGGGCCCGGGCTAAAGCCTGGGTTTCATTCTGGAGTCTTCCCCACCCCACCCACCTAACGCACACAGGACGCAAATCTGAGTATGCCTTGACTCCCGACGAGATCCCTTAGTGTGTAGCTGATGGCTCACAATTGAACTGCGAGAGTTTGCCGCTAGAGGACACAGCGCCTTTGCAACTCGTTTGCCTGGGAGGACAGGAAGCTCGCACTTTTCAGCAATGCCGCTCTACTGAGAAAGCTATGGATCTGCGCCTCCACGCTACGCCCAGGGCAAACTGCGACCTGAGTGGACCGAACGCACTTGGGAAGCGCAAGGGGCTCTACTGCGAAGATTCGCTTGAAAACCGACCCGGAGAGGGTGCACGGAACCTCATTACACAAACCCGGATCCCGGGATTGGGGTGGTTGATGGTGTGGGTAGGGAGACCATAAAGGTTGTGAAATCCCCACCTCTGGTTTGTGTCGACTGTGGCACCTCCACCCCAGGGCTCTGGATTAGTGTCGTTGGACGAGAAGGGCAGGGGTAAAGGGCGATTGAGCATAAAAATATGGAACTATGGAACAGGACTGTTGTAAAAGCCAAAGACAGAGATGTCCAGAGAAGAAAGGAGAGTGGGCGGAAAAATTTGTAGGATGAAACTTACTTCTTGTTTCAGCTATTTTATGCAAATTTTATGGGTGATTTCATCCCCGCAAAAACTAAACGCCTGGAATCTTCTACCCCGGCCCCACTCTCTTTGTAAATTTCTCAGAACCTCAGGTAACCACCCAACCCCCGTCTTCATCCTCGGTTCGTCCCAGTGGAGCCAACGAGCTCCTTGGCGGAGAGTGTTGAACAGTCCGTGAGGCCCTCAAGACTTTTAGAGGAGGCCGGCGATTTTTTTTTTTTTAACCCTTAGCGGGTGTCTGACCTGCAGCGTACCAGAAAAGGTACGGAGCGCAGCCTCTAGAGACCCCGAGGCAGCAGAGGGCCCGGACCGTCTGCCCCTGAGGCCCGTGTTGGCTGGGGTTAAAGGGCAGACCCAGGGGCGAGGACACTGGCTCTTCTCTCCCGCACCAGCTGCTACCCAAATTATGCCCCTCAGGAAGCGAATGAATTGGTTCATTCTCCCAGCTCCCTGCTGCCCGCCCCAAACGAGACGACCCCTCACTGCGGGCGCCCCCACCTCATCTCCCAGAGACAGGTTCAGGGGCCCCAGTGCCCAGCCAGGAGGCAGTTTTTAAAAATCGTGGCCCCGGAACCCTGACCTGAGTGTAGCGGAGAGCCGCTCCGCTGCTCTCCGGCGGCGCTAGAGGTGCCCTCCCCGTCACCGCGGCGCAGGGCTTTCGGGGCGAACGGTAGCCACGATGCTGCGGGCCCTGTGGGCTTCGAGCCAGGGACAACCAAATTCCTTCTAGGCTGGGACCGAATTCCCTAGCTAGTGCAAGGAAGGTGGTGGAGGGGGCACGGAACGGCGGGGAACAGCCTTGGGCCCAGAAATGCGGCGCTTCAGCCTTCGGGGAGCAAGGAGCGTTTCTGCCACCCGAGTTGGGTTTAATTAGGTCTGTGTGGGTTTGGGGAAGGGGTTGGCGCAGAGTCGGCCACCCGCGCCGAGGAGGAGCGCTGGTTAACGATGGAGTGAGCGGCGCGGTGGCTGCGCCCGGCGGGTCTCTAGCATCTCGATGGCCTCCGGCTACCCCCGAACAAACACCTTTTCGAACACGCCACAAAAAATCCGCCCTGAGCCGCGCGGAGGCCCTGCAGGCGCAGCTGCGGCCCGGGGAAGCCCTGCCCGGCGGGGGTGCGGAGCCCGCGCGCCTCCGGGGCTTGGGCCAGCCGCTTCGTTCCGCCCCTTACCGGGGTCGAGAAAAATCCGAGATGAACATTATTAAAATTCTTCCTGACCATCCAGTTACACAAAACCAAGGTCGGGGTCGTGGTATTCAGTCTTTCCCCTTGTCCCCTCCTTTGTTTACTCTTCCCAAGAAACCCCCGGGTGTTTCCCTCCTCCGCGTTCAAATTTCACATCTGCATCTTGGTGCGATACGTTCAATTTCCTCCCGATTGGTTTTAAGGCCGGTTTCCTCGGTTTCTCGGTCCAGTCTCCTGGGCACCGCGTCTCTCCTCCCGGTCAGAGGTTCAGAGATTTTTCTTAGAAAATTGCTCTCTGGGCCTAGTTCTC
>SJYC01059161.1:0-12231 GCA_006408675.1 Madoqua kirkii
GTCGGACACGACTGAGTGACTGAACTGAACTGAACTGAGAGTTAGTCACTCAGTTGTACCCGATTCTTTGCGACCCCATGGACTGCAGCCCACCAGGCTCCTCTGTCCATGAGATTTTCCAGTCAAGGGTACTGTAGTGGGTTGCCATTTTCTTCTCCAGGGGATCTTCCCAACCCAGGGATTGAACCTGAGTCCCCTGTACTGCAGGCAGATCCTTTCTGACTGAGCTACAAGAAATAATAATAAACAATAGTAATGAACTTCTTGGAACATATTTTCAGGACATTTAATTTTGAGCTTTCAAAATACCAATTTTTCTTGAATTTGTGAGTGTCATGTGTGTGTGTGTGCATTGGTGTGTATATGATGGCATGTGAGAAAGGGAGAGCCAAAGTCAATTTTGTTATGATATCAAGATACCTACTTAAAGTAGATTTTACAAACACATCTTCCATAAAAACTGAGTTGATGCCGCCTAAGTCAGAGCTCATTAGGACTACAGAACAAATAATTACTCAAGTCAGTGCTTATAAGATAAGAACTTTGACCTGATTGGTCAGATGGTCTTGTTAAATGTTATACTTAGCAGGGGGCCTTTTTATTTCTTGGTCACTCTGTAAGGTAATTCTGGTTAAAGCGACATTTCCTGATAATACTGACATTTTACTCAAATACCTGGGTTAGTGATACACTAGCCTAAATAAATATACAAAAAATTGTTAGTTATTTGTTAAACTTTCATAAACCTAGTTAAATGCTTTTCTGCAAATGTATAAACCAATGTATTCCTTAAGCACAAGGAGCATGATGTCCAGGTGCAATGCAAAAAATTTTGCTTTTTATATACTTAACATCTTCATTGAGTCTTAAGTTTATAAAGTATACCATTGGCACAGTAATCTCTATTGCTACTTTAAATATACTAAATTTGATATGCATGCTTATACCAGTTTCCTCTTTGCTTCACATATTCACTGCATGTTTTTGTTTTGTTTTTAAAATAATCCATTAAAGTATAGTTGATTTACAATGTGGTGTTGATTTCTGCTGTACAGCAAAATGATTCATACACACACACACACACACACACACACACACACATTTTTTCCATATTCTTTTCCATTATAGTTTATCATAGGATATTGAATATAGTTCCCTGTGCTATACAGTAAGGCTTTGTTGTTTGTTTATCCTATATATGATAGTTCACATCTGCAACCCTAGCATCCCTCTCCATCCCTCCCCATTCCCCTTGGCAACCGCCGTCTTTTCTCTATTTCTCTGTTTACTACATCTTGATTTATACCATTTCAAGCATTTTTTCCCCCTTAAGAATCTGTTAGAGAACCTTGACTGCTCAAAGTCTTACCTGTTTTCTGTTCTGTTCTTCTCTTTGGATGTTTACTGTGTACTTAAACTATGAATCAGGTACAGTGTCTCATATGAAATAAAGTAGCACATAGAGTAAAAAGCTTTCAAAGAAACAATCTAGAATGGTGGGTGTATGCGTGTATGTGTGTGTGTGTGTAAGAAGCAGAGAACTAGAAACAGATGAGTGTGAAAGTCATATTAGAATGTATTTTGGCTGCACGGGCTTTTCTCTAGTTTCAGCAAGCAGGGGCTACTCCCTAGTTTCGCTATGTGGTTTCTCATTGTACTGGCTTTTCTTGTGGAGCAAGAGCTCTGGGGCTCATGGGCTCAGCAGTTGCGGCCCCCTGGCTCTAGAGCACAGGCTCAATAGTTATGGTGCGTGGGCTTAGGTGCTCCACAGCCTGTGGGATCTTCCTGGACCAAGGATGGAACCCATGTCTCCTGAACTGGCAGGAGGATTCTTTACCACTGAGCCACCAGGCAAGCCCCAAGTCATATTAAATTTTAAAGGCAAGTTTGTTTTCCTTAAAACTTCTGAAGTTCAGGAGAGAGTTTTCTGGAAACGATATGTGACATTACGTATCAACCATACTTGTTGGTTTTTCTAATGAGATTTGAGAACAGTTATATTTAAAATAGTAAGAAAGATAAAACTAGCTGATCTGAATAAATCTCTAAGCTAGCTATCACCATATTTACACAGTGATTCACTGTTTCCTGACACACTGAATTTCTCCATCCCAGATTTTCCTTTCTTCACTCACTGAGCCCAGGCTCTCATCAAATCTAGCTCAAAGGCCAACCCCTTAATTTGAAGGCTTTCCTGGTATTTTCAGCAGAATGTGAATCGTCCTTCATTCACATTTCCCAAGGCTTTTGTTATACTAACCTCCGAGCACTCTTGGCGTTGTTTCTGAGTTACAGTATTGATGTATTCCTACTTCTATACTGAGATTTCCTTCACACAGGGAGCTTTGTTTCTTATTCATCTTGAGCCCCACAGTGGGAGTGCCCAAGTGAAGTAAAATCAATTCTATTCAATACTTGGGCTTCCCAGGTGGCTCAGTGGTAGTGTACCTGCCTGCCAGTGAAGGAGACACAAGAGACATGGGTTCGATCCCTGGGTCAGGAAGATCCTGTGGAGGAGGGCATAGCAACCCCCTCCAGTATTTATGCCTAGAGAATTCCATAGACAGAGGAGCCTGGTGCGCTACAGTCCATGGGGCCACAAAGAGTTGGGCATGACTGAGTGCTAATTCAGTACTCAGAGGAAAATATTCAGAGGTCAAAATCAATTTAAAGGGAAGTTTTTGTTTTGTTTTGTTTTGTTTTTGTCAGGACACATTATATTTTATGGGCACTAGGTCAGTGAAGAGTATTCCATGTTGCCTGAGCCTCCGAGTTCAGGAGGCTTTGGAGCTGAGCTATGTGAAAGCGCATTTGGTCATTTTGGTGGCTGGAAGGGCACCAGAAGCTAAAGCTAAGAGAGGAAGATGTAAAGGTGATCCTTTCCTTTCTCTCAAGTCTCACTAGTCAAGTAAAGGAAGGCAGAGTGAGTGGCATGGATATGGGAATTAATTGAGCTGGCCTATTAGGAGATCAGTGGGGAAGGAGAAGGACCATTTTTACTGAGGATCTATGATGTGTCAGACATGTTATACATGATATTTAAGGTAAAACTGTAATAATCATAATGCTTTCTCACATTTATGGAAATATCTCATACTTTTAATAAATGACTTCACATCATGATCTCATTTGATTTTTCAAGCCATGGTAGTGTATTGATTGCATCCTTCCTTTTACAGAAACTAAGGTATGAAAGGGCAAAATTTGTTTAAAATTACATACTGAGTCAAAGACATAAGACTTGAATATAAATTTTGTTTTTTTGTTTCTTGTTCGACTCTCTACTACATCTTTTTTATGTTATAAAACCAACAATGTAGTTTTTAATTGTTTTATACAGGTATCTTTTAAATCAGTTAAGAGCTTTTTATTTCTTCATGTGCATCAACACTGGTTTTATTTTGGGAAATATTCTATTGTTAGAAATTTTTGTTTATAAAACAGAATATCATAATTTAAAAGTTTTAACCAAATATATATTGCTAAATAAATAAGCACATCTTACTATTCTCTCACTTGTGACTCTAACCAATTACAGAGTGGGGAGGAGTGAACATTAGGAAGTAGATATACTTGTAATCTACAAGATGGACTTCCCTGGTGGCTCAGACAATAAAGCATATGTCTACAGTACAGGAGGCCTGGGTTCGATCCCTGGGTTGGGAAGATCCCCTGGAGAAGGAAATGGCAATCCACTCCAGTACTGTTGCCTGGAAAATCCCGTGGACAGAGGAGCCTGGTAGGCTACAGTCCATGGGGTTGCAAAGAGTCGGACACGACTTCACTTACACTTTCACTTTCATCCTTGTAATAATCTATAATGGAAAAGAACCTATAATGGAAAAAGAACCTGAATTACTTTGCAGTACATTTGGAAGTACCACAGTTTTGTAAATCAACTATACTTCAATAAAAAGAAGTAGATATAAGTTTCAGAGGTAATGGGGAAGTATATCTCAGTCTTTGTCTACTGATTTTAAAGTTGGCCTACGTGGGAGAGGGAATTACCAGGTGGCTCTGTGGTAAAGAAACTCCCTGCCAGGCAAGAGATGCAGGTGCAGTCCCTGGGTTGGGAAGACCCCCTGGGGGAGGAAATGACCACTCACTCCAGTATTTTTTCTTGGAAACTCCAATTAGACTCAGCTTGGCAGGCTATAGTCCATGGATGGGGTCACAAAAGAGTATGACATGACTTAACAGCTAAACAACAGAAAAGTGGAAGACAGTAGCAGACTCTCATCATCTTGGCATAGAAAATATTCTGTCCAAACCTTTTACTTGAGAATATAAAGCTACTTAATAGACCTGAGTCAAAAATAAATGTCTTAGAAATTATAGAGAGTTTCTGGAAGAAAGAGAAGACCTAGAAGGTTTTAATTAAGAACTCAAGAGTTGATTGGACCACTGGATGACCAGTGGATTTTTTGAGTTCTTCTAGCTACCGGAGAAGGAAATGGCAACCCATTCCAGTATTCTTGCCCAAAGAATCCCATGGACAGAGGGGCCTGGCGGGCTATAGTCTATGGGGTCACAGGGAATTGGACATGACTGAGTGACTAAACAGCTATCTACCTTAAATTAGGTATCATCCCATTAATAGTAAAGCTTTGGAAATTATTGGAATTGGGCTATAACTTATCTTCAAAATGCCTAAAACACCCCCTTGTGCACATCTGTGCTGACCTCTATATAAAGCTGCTCTAAAAGGTGCCACCTCTATCCTCTGAGAGCCTTTTCCAATGGCACTGAGATAACCAGGTGAATTTAATGGCTAAAGTAACAACTGCAGTGATTCTACAGGTAGACTCTATATGTGTTCTTCAGAGGTAGAAACTTTAAAATCTCTCTAAAGTAATTCAGTTATTTCAAAAAGTACTAATGGGAAGAAAGGTCATATATTAATTTACAGGCCTTTGAGGCAAATAAACTGTAAAAGAAGACTCATCCTTAGAAGAATGTGGCAAATCTTACCCTATATTATTTCTTTTATTTTTAATTTTTTAAAATTGAAATATAATTGCTTTACAGAACTGCGTCGGCTTCTGCCAAATATCAACATATACATACATCCTCCGCCTCTGGAACCTCCCTTCCAGCTTCCTACCCATCCCACCCCTCTAGTTTGTTGCAGAACCCTGGTTTAAATTATTATTTCTTCATGATGAACCTGAAGCTGGAGTTTGCAGCCATCCTTGGCTGCCTCAGCAGTAGGAAATGCCTATTGGCAGGAATGTGCTTGAGAACTGTACACATTCCCCCTGACTTGTGAATTTGTTTTCATTGTCTCTTCTGTAGAAGGCAAGTTTGAAATCTGGCATGCAGTCAAGCTTTTAAAATATGAAAGCACAGCACTTCTTGAGTCAGTTTTATGATGCGTTCTGGTCAATAGTCGCATGTGCAGCATTATGAAAAGCTGAACTGGCCTGTCTATGCTAGAGAGTAAATAAAAAGTAGTGGCACAGATACTAAAAAGACAGCTCTAGGTGACATTCCATTATTTGTTCATAACAAATATTTAAGCTGCAGCTGCGATGACTCAGAATTGCTGTTCTGAGTGGCAGGGCATATAGTAGTGGATAAAACAAAGCCCTTACCCTCTAAGAGCTTATGTTCTAATGGAAAAGACAGACAATAAATAAAACAACTTTCCAAACTTGTCCAAAAGTGGCTCTACCAGTTTTCCTTCTCACAATGTACGAGATCTCATTATTCCACGTCTTCTGTCAGCATCATATTATCAAGCTTTTTACTTTTTACAAGTGTTTGGGGGTTATATATTTCTTTCTTTTTGTGTTTTTTGTTTATATCTGCCTTATTATTAATGACATGGAATTGTTGTTAAGTTGCTCAGTCATGTCTGACTCTTTGTGACCCCACGGACTGCAGCACACCAGGCTTTCCTGTCCTTCACCATCTCCTGGAGATTGCTCAGACTCATGTCCATTGAGTCAGTGATGCCATCTAGCCATCTCACCCTCTGTCATCCCCTTCTCCTCCTTATTTGATCTTTCCCAGCATTAGGGTCTTTTCTAGTGAGTCAGCAATTTGCATCAGGGGGCCAAAGTATTACAGTTTCAGCATCAGTCCTTCTAATGAATATTCAATACTGATTTCCTTTAGGATTGACTGACTGGACCTTCTTGCAGTCCAAGGGATTCACAAGCATCTTCAACACTACAGTTCAAAAGCATCAGTCCTTTGGCACTCAGCATTCCTTATGGTCCAACTCTCACATCCATACATGAACTACTGGGAAAACCATAGCTTTGACTATACAGACCTTTGTTGGCAAAGTAATGTCTCTGCTTTTTAATATGCTGTCTAGGTTTGTCATAGCTTTTATTCCAAGGAACAAGTGTCTTTTAATTTCATGGCTGCAATGACCATGTGCAGTGTTTTGGACACTGTTTCTAGAATACTACTTTATTATTTATTGACCATTTTGATTTCCTCCTCTGAAGTCCCTACCCAAGTCCTTTGCTCACTTTTCCATGAAGTTTTTGGTTGGTCTTTTTCTCTTTGAACCATAGGATTTCTTTACATACTCTGGGTATTAATAATTCAGTGTTATAGGCGTTACTAGTATCCTCTGTGAATGTCTTATCCCACTTTTTAGTGAGTCTCTTGAAAACAGAATTTCTTACTTTTGTTGTAGTTAAATTTATAATTTATTTCCCTTCTATCTAGTCCTTTTTTCCCCTAATTGCTCAATAAATCTCTCTGAGGTTTTATAATTTTATCTTGCACTTAAAGTTTTTCTATCTAGAATCAACTTTCGTGTCTGATGTGAGGTAGCAGTCCAAAATGATTATCACTTTTTTCTTTGTGTATATCCATTGTTCTATCACATTTATCGAAAAGAATGTACATCCATAGGGGATTTATGACCTGTTTTATTGTAGTATTTGATAAACTACTAAGAAAGCATGTTAAAATATCCTACTATGTGAATTTGTCCTGTCTCTTATACACATCTGAAAGCCTTCAAATTAAGGGGTTGGCCTTTGAGCTAGATTTGATGAGAGCCTGGGCTCAGTGAGTGAAGAAAGGAAAATCTGGGATGGAGAAATTCAGTGTGTCGAGGAAACAGTGAATCACTGTGTAAATATGGTGATAGCTAGCTTAGAGATTTATTCAGATCAGCTAGTTTTATCTTTCTTACTATTTTAAATATAACTGTTCTCAAATCTCATTAGAAAAACCAACAAGTATGGTTGATACGTAATGTCACATATCGTTTCCAGAAAACTCTCTCCTGAACTTCAGAAGTTTTAAGGAAAACAAACTTGCCTTTAAAATTTAATATGACTTGGGGCTTGCCTGGTGGCTCAGTGGTAAAGAATCCTCCTGCCAGTTCAGGAGACATGGGTTCCATCCTTGGTCCAGGAAGATCCCACAGGCTGTGGAGCACCTAAGCCCACGCACCATAACTATTGAGCCTGTGCTCTAGAGCCAGGGGGCCGCAACTGCTGAGCCCATGAGCCCCAGAGCTCTTGCTCCACAAGAAAAGCCAGTACAATGAGAAACCACATAGCGAAACTAGGGAGTAGCCCCTGCTTGCTGAAACTAGAGAAAAGCCCGTGCAGCCAAAATACATTCTAATATGACTTTCACACTCATCTGTTTCTAGTTCTCTGCTTCTTACACACACACACACATACACGCATACACCCACCATTCATGATATTAGGAAGTAGAAGAGATGTTATCACCAGCTACCAAAATGCTTTATGCACTCATGGTAAATTGACCAATTCTTGCTATTTTTCTTTAGTAGTGTTTATTCTTAAGCTCAACAGAAGTCTTTTACTCAACTATAGCTTTAAAGGTAATTTTCTCCTTTTTTGTTTTACAAAAGTTAATGTTCATATTTATATAATGATGAAAACTACCATTTTCCCTAACCTTTATTCATTCACTGTGCTCTTGCCTGAACTCCGTAGATGGAAAGGCCAGATGAAGTCACTTATTTTTATTTTTAGGATAAGTAAATATGCTCCTTGTTTCCTAGCTCAGATTGTGAAATTGTTCTTACAGTTTCTTGGAGGTATGGGAATAGGGCTTGGCATGCTAATGAAATATATAACCTATGAAAACTGCGAGAAAATAAGGAGTTGCTTCAGTGTAATTAAAGTATGTTATTAGTCTTTTTTTTTTTAAGTGCCTCATGTTGAGCGATAAAATACAAATATGGCTAGAAAGAAATATTAGAAAACCCAGCTGATAACCTTCAAACTCAATTCATGTTCTTATTTGCTTCCAGACTATTTTAAAATCAATATTGATTCATAATTTTATTTATTCTGAGATGTGTGGTTATCCAGTAATTCACGGCTGTTCTATAGCACAAATTCAGTGCTTTGTCACAGTAGTCAAAAAAAATCATTTTTTCAGAAGTACATTTCCATTGCCCCCTAACCGTGCATCCTTCAGCATTGCCTATAAAGGCCAGTCTATTAGGAAGCAGCCTGAGCGTTTTATATATGTTTTCTTTTGCTTGGTCAGTGGACATGAGGTTGCTTTTTTTAGGTATTTCTTCTAAGGCTGACTTCTAACTGAATGTCAACAATTTGTGTTCATATAGGGCAGATTATTTCAAATGATGATGCAAGCTATTTAGAAACCAACCCTGTGGATTTAAAGTGAAAGTGAAAAACTTGCTCAGTCGTGTCCGACTCTTTGCAACTCCATGGACTATACAATTCATGGAATTCTCCAGGTCAGAATACTGGAATGGGTAGCTTTTTCCTTTTCCAAGGGATCTTCTAACCCTGGAATCGAACCCAGGTCTCCCACATTGCGGGTGGATTCTTTACCAGCTGAGCCCCAAGGGAAGCCTCCAAAAAAAAACTTGAAAAAAAGATTTTAAAAAAGTCTTAAAGCAAGATATTTGACATTCCAGTGTTTTGTCATAGGGTGGGGTGTTTTGTCATTCATATGTTGAGGAGGTTTTTCAGTATGGGGGAAGAACAACCATCAGAAGATCATGATACCATGGTATTGTTTGGTTTGGGTCAGTGCTGAAGGAGTCTTATTTGCATATCTGTTCATTTTGCCATGTCCAATGTGGGGTCATGTTTCTGCTCAAGAGGAGTTTCTGGAATGCACATCATTTTCTGCAAGAGACATTGCCATCACGAGGTGATGAAGCATGGTACTATGCCCTTTCTTTCACCCCTACCAAGTGTACTCCTCTGCAGTGATTCTGGAATTGCCTCATGTTCTCTCATTGCTAGTCTCAGTCAGGCACCTACCACCATCCTATGGCTGAAATATGACAGCAATCTTCGTGTTGGTCCCTCTGCTTTTGCTTTTCTGTTTCCTCTGCATCATGCAGAAGCATAAACATGTGACAATCGTGTTACTTTCCCAGAAGACTTGAGGGGCGTTGTAAATCTTCCAGCTCCTGATGGTGTGTGTCATCTGTCTCTTATACACATCTTGTATTTTCACTTCCAGATTTGATTTGATTCATTTTCAAATCTGCAGATTAATTTTGTATACTTTTTCACATTTAATTTCAAGCTTGTCTTTTTATTTATGAAAAACAGTGAGCATAGTTGTTTTATAATCTGGAACTAATGATTTAAATGTTTAAAGACTTTATTAGTAAAATTTTTGTGTGTTGTGTGTTGTAATTAGTAAAATTAGTTGTGTGTTGATTATCTGGTTTGTGTGTGTGTGTTGTCATGTTTCCTTACATCATTTGCTTTTTTAATTGTGAGGTGCCTATTTCGTTAGAAAATTATTTGTGAGAATTCTTAGAATAAAGATGCGTTTGAACAGAAGTCTGTTATTGTCTGTCAGTTTCTTAGGAACTTCACATACACTGCAAATTCAAATGAGAGTGTTTTCGCCCATTTTACTGCTCAGTGTCACGGTAAATTTCTGAAGGGTAAGGTCCATTTTATTCAGAGGGTATAGTCCTTTGAAGTGCCAGCTTAGCAGAGGAACGATTTCCTATTTGACTTTCCTGCTTACCTTGAGCAGCCGCTGGCCTGGATCTTCCGTCCCCTTTGCTCCTTGAATTTGCTCAGTTGCTAAGTATCCTTGGGGTTATCACGACTTCAGCTGTATTCTCCTCTCTCAAGGTTCTCACTTTCACTTTGATTTGAGCCTGGCATGTCTTCACTGTTTTGTCAGCTCTCCAGTGCTCTGAAAATATTCTTTAAACTTTATATTCAGAATACTTAGTTGTTTTTATAGAAAGAGAGAAAGGAAAAACAGTTGAACCTCTCGTGCTTTTGGAATTGACGCTAACAGACTTTCACGTCTAGATTTAATCTTCAGTTCCATCTTTCTGCTGCCATGGCCTGTCGGGGCTCCCTCGGTGGCTCCGATGGTGAAGAATCTGCCTGCAATGCGGGAGAACGAGGATTCAATCCCTGGGGAAGGGAATGGCTACCCACCCCAGTATTCTTGCCTGGAGAGTCCCATGGACAAAGGAGCCTGGTGGGCTCCAGTCCCTGGGGTCCCAAGAGCTGGACACGGCTGGATGACTAACGCGCATGCCCAACGTCACGGCAGATTATTTAGGCAAGTCGTTGTCTTTCATGCTGAATTTCCCTTCCCTCGTTTGCTTATCTGAATCAGCACAGAATGTAAAAGAAATAAACCCTCAAAGTTTTCTTTTGACATTGAACTTAAAATATGTTTACTCTGTGAAAAATCCATTCTAAGAGGAAAAAACTTTCATGAGCATTTCTGCCTCACATATGTTCTATAGATTTTGCAAGTATAAGAACCAGGCTATTTTATCTTTGACTTGATCCAAGGAGACAGGACTCCAGGAAGGAGTGAGATAAGTCCCCAGGCATCCATTCCAAGTGAATATCTGGTTCTGTAACACACCTCCACCCACAGCACTAAGAAGAAAGCACATCAGTCTCTCTCTTTTACTGTCTCTCTGAGTAGCTTTAACAGTTTAGAGTGGATCATGAAATAGGGTGTGTATCCCTGATGGCTGGTATTTCCCTGATGGGCATTATAAGTGACTAGTTTGACCAGCTGGTTAAAAACCATAGTTTACCACAATTTTTCCTCAGTTGTCTTGTAAGTAGAGGCATCTGCATGATACAGATTCTAATAGTGCACTCCATCTGCAGTTTTTATTTGTTGGTCATGATGCTTTGTGGGTAGAAATTATGCACTAAAATATGTTTTCGTTCTTACATTTGAGGCCCAGGCCTTACATTCAGAGGCCCAGGCCACTGGATGTTTTTCCAGTGATTATTATCTTCTATCATCTTGAGTTGTAGTAAAAGTCAGAGTTGATAAGCAGTTTAATTTTGTCCTCATAAATAACCTCTGGGTGATATTAGGAAGTAGAAGAGATGTTATCACCAGCTACCAAAATGCTTTATGCACTCATGGTAAATTGACCAATTCTTGCTATTTTTCTTTAGTAGTGTTTATTCTTAAGCTCAACAGAAGTCTTTTACTCAACTATAGCTTTAAAGGTAATTTTCTCCTTTTTTGTTTTACAAAAGTTAATGTTCATATTTATATAATGATGAAAACTACCATTTTCCCTAACCTTTATTCATTCACTGTGCTCTTGCCTGAACTCCGTAGATGGAAAGGCCAGATGAAGTCACTTATTTTTATTTTTAGGATAAGTAAATATGCTCCTTGTTTCCTAGCTCAGATTGTGAAATTGTTCTTACAGTTTCTTGGAGGTATGGGAATAGGGCTTGGCATGCTAATGAAATATATAACCTATGAAAACTGCGAGAAAATAAGGAGTTGCTTCAGTGTAATTAAAGTATGTTATTAGTCTTTTTTTTTTTAAGTGCCTCATGTTGAGCGATAAAATACAAATATGGCTAGAAAGAAATATTAGAAAACCCAGCTGATAACCTTCAAACTCAATTCATGTTCTTATTTGCTTCCAGACTATTTTAAAATCAATATTGATTCATAATTTTATTTATTCTGAGATGTGTGGTTATCCAGTAATTCACGGCTGTTCTATAGCACAAATTCAGTGCTTTGTCACAGTAGTCAAAAAAAATCATTTTTTCAGAAGTACATTTCCATTGCCCCCTAACCGTGCATCCTTCAGCATTGCCTATAAAGGCCAGTCTATTAGGAAGCAGCCTGAGCGTTTTATATATGTTTTCTTTTGCTTGGTCAGTGGACATGAGGTTGCTTTTTTTAGGTATTTCTTCTAAGGCTGACTTCTAACTGAATGTCAACAATTTGTGTTCATATAGGGCAGATTATTTCAAA
>SJYC01059164.1:19-14380 GCA_006408675.1 Madoqua kirkii
CTTCCAATCCATGAACATGGTATATTTCTGCATCTATTAGTGTCCTCTTTGATTTCTTTCATCAGTGTTTTATAGTTTTCTATATATAGGTCTTTAGTTTCTTTAGTTAGATATATTCCTAAGTATTTTATTGTTTTTGTTGCAATGGTGAATGGAATTGTTTCCTTAATTTCTCTTTCTATTTTCTCATTATTAGTGTATAGGAATGCAAGGGATTTCTGTGTGTTGATTTCATATCCTGAAACTTTACTATATTCATTGCTTAGCTCTAGTAATTTTCTGGTGGAGTCTTTAGGTTTTTCTATGTAGAGGATCATATCGTCTGCAAACACTGAGAGTTTTACTTCTTTTCCAGTTTGGATTTCTTTTATTTCTTTTTCTGCTCTAATTGCTGTTGGCAAAACTTCCAAAACTATATTGGATAGTAATGGTGAAAAGGGGCACTCTTGTCTTGTTCTTGACTTTAGGGGAATGCTTTCAATTTTAAAGCATGCTTTAAATTTAATGCTTTCAATTTTTTTTTTAATTCATAAATCTACTTTTTTAAGAAATAGATCCTAGAGAATGGATGATTTTTGCAGACTTTCATCGAAGTGCTTTTATAAGATCCTAGTTTAGTTTTCATGTTTTATAGGGAGAGTATAAGAATTTTAAAGAAGTGAACCCTGGCTAAGTAACATTGCCAGTAGGAAAAGGGTGTGTTTATGGTCTTTGTAATCTCTGAACAATAAACCTTATTTTGTAGTAGTCAGGGACTTTTGTCTGTTTTGTTCACAGATGGATTCCAAGCACTAAGAACTGGTCTTGATTAAAGAAAGGCACTCATATATTGAGTTACTAAATGAAATGAAGCTTTTAAAGAAAAATAATCTAAGGGAAGTTTTATGGCTCGTTTCAGGCTGTAAACAATTTATTTGTATGTTTATAAGATAGCACTGGTTGCAGGTCAAGGAATTTGCCTAAGGGAACAAGGCAAGAGTCAGAATGTCTTAACAACTAGCCTCAGAAGTTATCCACTATCATTTGCACGATTACCCATTGGTTATATAGGCCAACATCTTCAATGTGAGTAGTCTATCAGGCTAGAACTCAGAAAATACCAGACAGTGGGGAGTGTGAAGCTTTTAAAGAAAAATAATCTAAGGGAAGTTTTGTGGCTCGTTTCAGGCTGTAAACAATTTATTTGTATGTTTATAAGATAGCACTGGTTGCAGGTCAAGGAATTTGCCTAAGGGAACAAGGCAAGAGTCAGAATGTCTTAACAACTAGCCTCAGAAGTTATCCACTATCATTTGCACGATTACCCATTGGTTATACAGGCCAACATCTTCAATGTGAGTAGTCTATCAGGCTAGAACTCAGAAAATACCAGACAGTGGGGAGTGGGGCATCTTGGCTGGCTGTCACAAGGACATCCTGATAGCCACTCCCAGCTTAATCTTCATTGATGTTTACATGTTCTCTTCTTGTTATGTGTTCTCATATATATATATATATATAGCAGTTCCTCATTCCCAGCTTTAAAAAAAGTCCAAACATGGAAACATGGAAAGCTCGCATATTTCTCTCAACTGTTGGCACCAACCACCTTTGACATCACTGCACACAATTCCTCTCCAGTATGTCCTCAATTATAATCTCCTCTCTCTCCTGAAATCCTTTAAAACCCCTTTATCTGTCTTGTTTCCTGCTTTAGTTACTGCCTCTTTACTTGGCTTCTGTTCATGGAAAAGCTTGTTAAAAAGTTGTAATTCTTGGACTCCCATCTTCAACTTGTGTTCACTCCTCAACCAGCTGATATTCAGCCTTCAAAACTCCACTGAATGTTCTCTTGGAAAGTTTACCAGTTTCATCTCACCAGTGCCACTTCACACTTTTCTGGGCCCAAGTTGCTTGGCAGCTGAGCAGTATTTGGCATCTGTGACTGCCCCTCTTAGAAACACTTTCATTTCCTTGTCTTAGCTTATGGGATACTGTACCTTCCTGGTTTCACTCGAACTTCTCCATCTTTTCCTCTTCATATCTTTTCCTAACTCTTCTTCCAGACAGTATCTTTGCCTCCTTATTCTCCGTCTTTGAATCTCTTTTGGTTATTTCATTCCTCATACAGCTTTAAATGCCAACTGTTCTGTTCCTTGCCTCATATCGAATTACTTAATGAATTGGATTTCCAATAAGGTTAATATAAATTAAACTTTGATTCTGGTGCATGCTTTTAAGTTCCATGATTCTATAATATCTTCATAGCTTCATATATATATACACATTTATATGTATGTGTGTGTGTGTGTGTGTGTGTGTGTGTGTGTGTGTGTGTATATATATATATATATATGACATGTTTCCCAGAGTGGTTGTAAATACTTAGAGTTTCAGAAATGTATTTTATACTTTACTGTTTGTTATGACACATAGCACAATGAGAGGGAACTATTTGGTGCTTAATACCCATTGAATTCAACTAATATATCAGCATGACAGAACAAGTACAGCCTATAAAATAAATGCAGTCTCAGTTCTAGACAGAGAAACAAATTTACTTCTAAGTGATGTCATTAATTAACCTTAGTATAATAATTTACAGGAACACAAATCTCTAACTTTGTTTTTTAAGTAAGCACAAATAGCACATCTAAATGGATAGAATATGTTTTAAGAAATGTGTCTAAATGAATAAAATGTGCTTTTCTTAGACTGACATCAGTCATTTTTGTATGTGCCTTGTGTAGCTGTAGAGTGCTATTTTTATTCATTCTACACAGTGTAGGAATTTTGAGTGTAGAGCTCTCAATTCACAGTGACTGTATACAGATACAAAATGTATATGTATAATGTATATCTAATATCTTATTATGTATATCATATATATGCATATGTATGTGTTAGAGATGTGTATGTATGTAATATAACATGCATTATATATCATATGATATTAATATGTGATATAAGGAAAAATCATTTCCTAATCTTTCAGCAAATGGTTGCTTAGTGTGCCTGGCACTGGGGTTACAACAGCAAACACATGCATGGCCTGTGGATTCACTTTTTTAAAAAAACTTTTTATTTTGTATTGGGACTTCCTTGGTGGTTCAGACAGTAAAGAATCTGCTTGGAATGTCCCTGGGTTGGGACAGTCCCCTTCAGAGGTCATGGCAACCCACTCCAATATTCTTGCCTGGAGAATTCCATGGACAGAGGAGCCTGGTGAGCTACAATCCATGAGGTTGCAAAGAGTCAGACAAGATTGACTGACTAAAAGTGGAGATAGCCAATTAACAATGCTGTGATAGTTTCAGGTGAACAGTAAGGGGACTCAGCTATACATATACATGTGTCCATTCTCCCCCAAGCGCCCCTCTTGTCCATGCTGCCACATAACACTGAGCAGAGTTCCAATAGGTACTTATCCATTTTAAATACAGCAGTGTATAAATTTTCTTCCCAAATTCCTTAACTATCCCTTTGTCCCATCCTTCTCCCAGAAACCATAAGTTCATTCTCTAAGTCTGTGAGACTGTTTCTCTTTTGTAAGTTCATTTGTATCATTTCTTTTTAGATTTCACATATAAAGGATGTTATATATTTCTCCTTCTCTATCTGACTTTCTTCACTGAGTATGGCAATCTCTAAGTCCCGGATTCACTTCTTTTAAGGCAAACATACTGACCTGTGAAAAATCTTGACAGCATTCTTTGTATTCATGAACTCATATGAGTTTTATCATCACAAAGAATGTAAAATCTTAGGATAAATGTAGACCTCCAAGAATAACTATGTGCTGATAGTGAAAGTCGCTCAGTTGTGTCTGACTCTCCACAACCCCATGAACTGTATTGTATAGTCCATGGAATTCTCCAGGCCAGAATACTAGAGTGGGTAGCCTCTTGCTTCTCCAAGGGATCTTCCCAATCCAGGGATCAAACCCAGATCTCCCACATTGCAGGCAGATTCGCTACCAGCTGAGCTACCAGGGAAGCCCAAGAATGTTGGAGCAGGTAGCCTATCCCTTATCTAGGGGACCTTCCTGACCCAGGAATTGAACTGGGGTCTTCTGTGTTACAGGTGGATTCTTTACCACTGCTAGGAAAGCCCTTCATGCTATCATTGTATTTGTGCTTGGGAGAGTGATATATCTAGGTGGCTATGTAGTAATCTAGTTAGCTAGATAATATAGCTAGATAGATAGGTGAATGGATGACATCTGCACCACTTCTCCCGCCCGACATCACCACACACACACACACACACACACACACACACACACACACACACACTGCTTTCAAACATAAATGCTATAGTCTAGAAGATTCAGAACTATAAAGTTAAATGTTATGTTTTTCCCCTTAAAACACTGCTTTTGGGGAATTGAAATATATATATTTTTTCTTACATAGAGATGGAGACCTCTCTCTGTGACTATAAAAGAAACTTTTGATTGTGTTTAATGTATAGAATGTGGCTAGTTCTCATTTTGCAGTAATTTCAGTAATCAGGAATATACCTAAGTGTTACTTTCTCTGCCCTCTATTATGTGGAAGGATAAAAGTTTTAATATTCATTGTTATCTTCTCCTGTCACCATAGATATTTTGGATGCCTCAGTGTGTGTGTGTATGTATGTATGTACGTGTGTGTGTTTTAAACCTAAAATTTGTTATACTCTATGTTCCAGAAACTCTGCTAATGAGATCCAGAATTTGAAGCCTGACTCTCTAATGCATTCTAGTTCTAAGCACTGACATAATAATGCTGGCTGGCTTTGGAGATGTGTAAAGAAACTCACTAGCTTAAATGAAGAATAATAAGTACTGACTGATTCACCTGAAGTCATTGTAGGAAAAGGAAGGCAATCATAAAAGAGAGCATTTTAATTCTTGATTAGAGACCACGGTGAAACGAGTAGAAGATATTACAGACACCCAAGTTCTGTAATTATTGTGTCCCTGGGTAATTACTCCAGAATTGGAGAATGTTTAAAATCTTTACACACTGAAGAGTGCAAGAAAGAACCACATTTTATGATTTCAAATTTGACCAAATGAAGTAATGAATAATTGCTGCTGTAGTGAAAATATTTCTATATATTCCATTGAAATTAATACAGCTAAAAATACCATTTATGCCTTTGCCAGGGCTTGTATGGCTTGTCAGTAATCCAGAAAGAATATTTTGATAATTCATCTTATCCTGCTCTAGTCTTCAATGGCATGTTATTATTGTATTCTTTTTTTTTTTTTTTTTTTTGACTAGGACAGAGTTAAACCCTTAACTTGAAAGACATGTCCAGAGTTTGGCTTAGATACAAGGATTTCAAAGATGAGAGCCAAAATGAGTATGGTTGTGCCAAGAAGAAGGATGGAAGGAGCATATGACTGGACCCATCTGTAGCAAACTGCCTTTGATGATGCAAAAAAAAAAAAATTGAAACACTACAAAAAACAGTGAATGATTTCAGTAATGAATAAAATCCTCTGAAAGACTGATAAAGATACTAGTACAGAAAAAACAGCATTTCTTCCAGCAAGAAATTTTGAAAAGGAAAATCCATTTATCTAACCTCTAAAGTCTTTGTGGTCTCTTTCCCATTTATATTCTTTCCTAACTTCATGTTGGCACCAATACTATTTAGTAAAATTGACTGTGAAATCCTATGATAAAATGCCACTCAGTAGTATCTTTGTAATTTTATGATCAATAAAATACCCTGATGCCATAGCATAGTAATCAATGTATGAGAAATGAATTTCAAAGAAATGATAAAAGTATTAGCCAGATAAATACTTTTCAGATATTAAAAATGTCATTTACATAAAATAAGCATAGCATTGCATAGACTAAAACCAAGAGAGCTACAATTTTGGGGAAAAGTCATGAAACAAAAGCTTGAATGCTTCTAAGCCAGCATACTAGAGAAAATTTAAGACTGACAATGATAATTATTACCACATAATCTTTGTGCATAGAGTGGTGATTGCTTTCTGGCTCCAGAGCTGCAGATTCAAAGTGAAACATAACAAATGAGAATTGCGTTTTTTATACCTAGTGATAAGACATAGAATGGATCTATGGTTTATTGGAATGATATGAAATAATTACTGCATTTTATACTCTTAGAAAGTCAGGTTTCAATTTCTATTTAGAATGCTTTCCTGAAGTTTATCCATCTGAATTTTCATTTCCCCTTCCATGTGGGAAGTTTATGAAGCCTCACTAATTGGGCTGGACATTTCTATGAAAAATGCAAAGTGCAGAAATTGATAGCATTTTCATTCTTCACCCATGTGCTCCAAGAGGGCCCCCAGGAGGTGTTGTCTGGGTCTGCACTCATTTTCTGTCCCACTTTCAGGCAGTTCCATCAATAATCAGGCTCTGCTTCTACTGGTGGTGGTTGTAACAAATCCACTCCTGGGCAGCGGAGCCATTGATAATGTTCTTGAGCCCATGCAGTACTAACTCTGCATTCCTGCCTGTCTGGGCCATGCTGTCAAGATAGAAAATGACCTTTACAATGGAAAGACTGAGAGTCTACTGGAAAAAAAAAAAGCTTATTCCAATTGAAGTTTTCTGAAGTCTAGTAATTGCTATAGGAGGTTCAGCTAAATGTTCCTTAGAATATTTTATAAAATTGTAATTGTTCCAACAAAGCAGAGATCTAGATATTTTGTATCATCACCATTCTGTAGTAAAATGAAATCCTGTTCACTTATTTTTACTCTAAATCTGTTTCTTCAGGAGATAGACATTTAATACTACTGTAGGCACAAATATCATAGTAATTATTTCTATTATCTTTAAGATAGTTTGATTAAAATGGTCATGATTTAGGAGTAACAGACTTTCAAGTTATATGATACTAAAAATCACCCAAAAGCACCCTATAATGAAGGTATCTATGCAAATAATGATGCTGAAATATAAACTAAATTCATTAAGCATTGAGTCATTCTTCCTGTAAGAAGTATAGTACAGGTTGCACTTTCAGTGTCGTGGAAGACTATCAAAGTAATGAGGGATTCCAGTGGCAGGTCATCCTGTGTTTAGAGGGATGAGAAAACCAACCTTGGTTTCAGTAATGAAGAGAGGAAAAAAATAAGTTGAGGGGTTGAGGTACTAAGTAAAAGGTTATGTGTTCCTTCCCCATGTGATGTGAAGAACCTAACAATTATCAAGGCTAAAAAGGACTCATATAATTGGCAGCCTCTTGTCACCCCAAAGCACTTCCTTCTGTCATTCATAGAGATCAGGATGTACCAAGGAGCCTAATTGTAATCAGCAGAAGGATGACCATTCTAACAATAAACACAGTTTGACCTAGGAACAGGCTGAAAAGTAAGAGTGAAATGAGATGATTGTGTCATATGAATCATTTATGTTAGGCATTCATCTAACATGGATGACATAAAAATATGGATGAAACTGATCACAGAAGAGATTGATGTAGTATGCATGGCTAAATTAAGACAAAAATAAGAATAATTTTTAGACTATTATATATTCAATTAAATGAGCCAAGAGTTTGGAAATCTAGCTCATATTTTGGAACTATGCCAGTTGTGCTTAACATACTCTTAACTCTTTAAAACTAAAAAAGAGGTTTTACTGACTGTCCTACACAGAAGCATATATGTTATCATGAGATTTGCCTCTTTACATGGGACCCTTCAAAAACCAGAGCTTAAGTAACTTGCAGTGCTACAATTAAAATATTACACAAAGATGTTTATTGCTTTTGTGAAATGGACAATTCACTACAACCTGCTTCTGTATTCAGAAACTCCCCCGATTGTGTTGGATTTTTAAGTGCTTTAAAAATCACTCTCTGAGTGATTGCTTTCTGAGTATGGAAATGGACTTTACTGAAAAGTGATAAAATTCTGAGCTTAGTTTGCTTGGCAGCCAATACCAGCCACCAGGTTAACATCAGGTACCAGAAAAGTCTGGGCCTCTGAGAATAAAATTAATCATCAAGAGATACAAAGATACACAATTTTTAAAAAATACAACAAAAGTTAAGAGGGTAGGATTGGGATAGAGGGACCACTTTTCCAAAAGTGTATTGATAGTTGACCTGAATTATTCTGAGCTCTGCCATCTTAAATATGATAGTTATATATTTAATCACATCATTAAAAAGTGATTGGGGGCTATTTCCTCCCTATCTTTTCATCTGCCTGAGGGGCTTTCCAAGCGAATGGAGATCTGCCCTTCAACAGATATTAAATGACAATGTGCAATAAACCTCAGCCCTTTTTATTAGTTTTAAGAATGAGTCTTTCCCTTATTCTTAGCTTTACTAGTACAGTTTTGGCTGTTTATTTTTATTTTTACCTGAGTTTGAACTTCACCTGTTATTCATGATTTCTTCCTTCTTCCCTTTATCTTTAGTGCATCACACTTATGGGAGAAAACAATGGCTTCTGGTGACGCTCAAGAAATAGTAGGGACTTCCCTGATAGTCTAATGACTAAGACTCCAAGCTCCCAAGATAGGAAGTCAGAAAACTAGATCCCACATGCCACAACTAAAGATCCTGCGTGTTGCAACTAAGACCTGGCCCAGCCAAATCAATATATTAATAAAAATAAAATATTTTTTGAAGTTACATTTCAAGGTTAAAAAAAAGAAATAGTAGCATTGAATAGGTTTTGGTAGATACACATATGTGTGTGTATATATGTGGGGCTTCCTAGGTAGTGCCAGTGGTAAAGAATCTGTGTACCAATGCAGGAGACACAAGTGATGTGGGATTGAATCCAGAGTTTAGATGCAGTACTACTTGCCTGGAAAATTCCATGAACAGAGAAGCCAGGAGGGCCACTGTGCATGGGGTGGCAGAGAGTCAAACTCAAGTATGGTGTTATGTGTCTATACTTGTACATACCTATATGCATGTGGAGAAGGCAATGGCACCCCACTCCAGTACTCTTGCCTGGAAAATCCCATGGACAGAGGAGCCTGGTGGGCTGCAGTCCATGGGGTCACAAAGAGTCGGACATGACTGAGTGACTTCACTTTCACTTTTCACTTTCACGCATTGGAGAAGGAAGTGGCAACCCACTCCAGTGTCCTTGCCTGGAGAATCCCAGGGATGGGGGAGCCTGGTGGGCTGCCATCTTTGGGGTCACACAGAGTTGGACACTACTGAAACGACTTAGCAGCAGCAGCATATGCATGTAACTTTATATATATATGTGTGTGTGTGTGTGTGTGTGTTGGTGTGTGTATGCTGTGCATGTCTGACTCTTTGCAACCCCATAGACTGTAGCAACCCAGGCTCCCCTGTCCATGGGGATTCTCCAAGCAAGAATACTGGAGTAGGTTGTGATACCCTCCTCCAGGGCATCTTCCCAACCCATGGACTGAACCCAGGTCTGCCCCATTGCAGGCAGATTCTTTACCAGCTGAGCTACCAGGGAAGCCATGTATGTGTATGTGTGTGTGTGTGTGTGTATGTGTAAGCCACAGATTGACAAGTGTGTAATTGGAAGAAAGGTGTGATTGTTTGTGATGTCTTGTAGTGAACTGCAAGAGTGAAACAAAAAACAAGTGATTCTGTGCCTCTATGTCTACTGTATAAGAAAAGCTTTGTGCATTGGCCTGAGTTGTTTAGAACTGAAGAGGAAAGTAAGAGTGGAAAGACTTCCAGTGAGTATTTGGCTCTACTTGCTGACAGGACAAATTTCATGTGAAGACCTCTGAGATCCAGGGCGTTGTGGAGTGTAATGATTGCAGACTATTTTCCTTAGAGTCTTCTTTGAGCCACAAGTAACGAGCCCATTTGTTAATCTCCCCTCTTCACTGACTCTTAGAGCAATAATCTAATCATTGAGTATAAAGATGTATTGGGCTAGCCAAAAAGTTCATCTGGGATTTTCAGAAGATGTTACAGAAAAACGGCAATGAACTTTTTGGCCAACTCAAAAAATATATATATTTTATTATTTTTATTTTTCTTCATTTCATTCCTAGAACATTTCCCTGGAAAGGATTAAACAATTATGATTTATGTTTTAGAAATATATTTTTTATTTGCTATAGATCTTAATAATAAATGTTTATATGTGAACATATATTGGTAAAATGTAAATGTCTTCTATGTCAGAGACGATATTAGAAGCTCTAAACACTGGATCTCCATTCCTTACAAAAAAATGATAGTTCTCATTTTTTTCAGATGAGGAAAGTGAAACTATAGATGAAGCAAGTTTGCAAATAAGGAGAGATTTTAGTTTAGTTATCACTACTGTGTGGTTTAAAGAATGGAAAATACCTACAGAAAGCAGCACTGTAATTCTAGCTAAGGCTCGTGGAAGCTGTGACTTTCTTTTTTTTTAACATTTTTTAATGCATTTATTTATGTTTTTAATTGAGGGATAATTGCTTTACAATGTTGTGTTAGTTTTCACTGTATAACAAGGTGAATCAGCTACGTGTGTATGTATATTCCCTCCTTGAACCTCCCTCCTTTGCCCGTATCCCACCGCTCGGGTCATCACAGAGAGCTCCTGTGCTATGCAGCGGCTTCCCACTAGCTAGCTATTTTATGTATAACAGTGTATATATGTCAATGCTCACTCAATTCGTCCCACCCTCTCCTTCCACTGCTGTGACATTCCTGACTGCTAAACCCACATTCATTTTTGGAAGTTTAGTCTTTGACAGATGAGAGGGAATGATGGTACCTCCAGTCTATGAATAGAACTTTATATCTTTTTTATAATTTAAATATGTTCAGCCTTTTCTAATTACCCTCCTATTTCAGACTCTGTGTGTGCATATGTGTTCTTTTTGCTAACACATGCAGCTCTGAGGAGTATCTGTGGCCAACATCCAGGCCAGTGTACTAGAATTTGCATAAGTTTTACCACATGAGTTTTTCCTTAACTACATATTTATCACTTAGTTTCATCTTATTATATTCTTGTATCCTTACCTTTCATCCTTGGACCAAGGACATGGATAAATAAATCCAATAATTATTCCTTATTCTTGTCCTTAGTAAACTTTTTACTATTTATTGCTGAGCAATTAATCCACCACTTGTAAGCATTTGGGACTCAGTGCTGCTGCCCAAGGCTTCAAAGGACATGCACAGTTCTTCATGATATTAAACCTTAATGAGCATGGCTCTCATACTCATTTTTATATACATAATAAATTGAAAGGCTAAACCAAATCAAACTTTCATTTTTAGCTCTTAGCCTGCATTTCAGCAGTTAAAATGTCCAGATAATAAATTATAGAGTTGAGAGTTGTTATTACTGTTTTAAAGAGAAATATTCCATTTGGCTTAGCAGAGGCTTACACCATATTTTGTCTACAAATTCTTGTTAGCATGGCAGCAGGTGATGGCATGGACATTAGATTCAGATAAATCTGGGTCTAACCTCTGCTATATCCTAATATTTCTTGCTATGTATTCTCAGTTTCAAATTTCTTAAGTATTCTGAGCCTCAGTTTCCTTATTTACAAAATAGATTAATAATAGGTTGTTTGTTGTTTTAGTCACCAAGTCATGTCCAACTCTTTTGTGATCCCATGGACTGTAGCCTGCCAGGCTCCTCTGTCCATAGGATTTCCCAGGCAAGAATACTGCAGTGGATTGCCATTTTCTCCTCCAGGGGATCTTCCCAACCCACGAATCAAACCCACTTCTCTTTGGTCTCCTGAATTCACAGGCAGGTTTTTTACCACTGCACCACCTGCGTACCTTTAACACTAGGAGCTATGAAGACTTGACCTGTTTCTCATCACCTGTCCAGAAGCCCTGACCAGTGCCAACTGTTCTAGGTCAATGTCACCATCTTGTGGACAGAATACAGAACAGTTTGACCTAATATCACTTTCCATTACTATCTTCATGTCTTCTTGGGGTAGGGAGAGAGTCTTTGGGAGATTAATACTGGTGATTGGGAGGGGAATGGATGAATAGTCTCTGGAAGTTTTACCTGATTTTCGCTGTAGGCTATGCTTTTTGTTAATTTCATCAAAGTTATTCTTTCTTTATAAAAAAGCATATCTTTGCCTACATCCTCTTTTTCCTTCTCTGTGAAATCCCAGCTTGGCAACAACTCCCCAAAACATTTCTTTACATGAATTTGCTCTAATTCTAGTTATTGCTTTGGGGCTACTGAGGAAACCATGTATTAATCCTTATATTGATCAGTTCCATTAGGAATTTGAATTCTAGTTTCAACTAGATTTTTCAGTGAAGTCTCTTAAGCCTCCCATTCGTTCCACAGTAATGTCTACTTCTAGATGCCTGAGGCTTCGCTCTCTGCATGTCACGCCTTTTGATGACACATGTCCTGTCTCAACCCACTTGCATATTGCATCTCTTTCTTTCCTCTAAAGCTCCAGGATTAGTTGCCATGAATCCACCCTGCCCACTGTCTACAGCTCTTTCTACTAAAGAACAGATCTTTCTAAAGCAGATCTGATCAGGTTACTCCCTTATTTAAAAACTGTAGGTAGCTTTATATTGGCTATAGGATTGGGTTAAACCTTCACAATGAAATTAAAGATACTTTCCATTGTATGGTCTTGGTCTCTATATCTGAGTTGTACATCCTCAGTCTTTATTATACTTTTGATATTCCAATCTCATCAGACTATTCAAGGTTCCCAAAATATTTCAATACTTTCATAGCCTACTGCCTACAATCATGTGATTTTCTTTACTTGGAATGTCCTCTTTTACTTTATGCCCTTGGTGATATTCTGTGAAGTTTCAAAGCCTGATACAAATACTACACTCTTTACGACACCTTCCTAATTTCACACAGATCCTTAATTTTACTGCAACTCCACTCAAGTACTATATTATTTTTCTGTAATATAATGGAATTTGCCCACACTCAAGCTAAATAGTTACATGGTGTTTTTGTTTCTATTTATTTGTGAGTCCATTAAATGGTAGCAATATATAGCCTAGATGTACTCCTTTCCCTATTTGGAACTAGTCTGTTATTCTGTGTCCAGTTCTAACTGTTGTTTCCTGACCTGCACACAGATTTCTCAGGAGGCAGGTCAGGTGGTCTGGTATTCCCATCTCTTTCAGAATTTTCCACAGTTTATTGTGATCCACACTTATTTAGCTTATATGCAGAGTACATCATGAGAAACACTGGGCTTAAGGAAGCACAAGCTGGAATCAAGATTGCCAGGTGAAATATCAATAACCTCAGATATGCCAATGATACTACCCTTATGGCAGAAAGTGAAGAACTAAAGAGCCTCTTGATGAAAATGATAGAGGAGAATGAAAAAGTTGGCTTAAAGCTCAACATTCAGAAAACTGAGATCATGGTGTCTGGTCCTATCACTTCATGGCAAATAGATGGGGAAACAGTGGCTGACTTTATTTTTCTGGGCTCCAAAATCATTGCAGATGTTGATCGCAGCCAGGAAATTAAAAGATGCTTACTCCTTGGAAGGAAAGTTATGACCCACCTGGGCAGCATATTAAAAAACAGAGACATTACTTTGCTAACAAAGTTCTGTCTAGTCAAGGCTATGGTTTTTCCAGTGGCCATGTATGGATGTGAGGGTTGAACTGTGAAGAAAGCTGAGAGCTGAAGAATTAATGCTTTTGAACTGTGGTGTTGGAGAAGACTCTTGAGAGTCCCTTGGACTGCAAGGAGATCCAACCAGTCCATCCTAAAGGAGATTAGTGTGGGTTTTCATTAGAAGGACTGATATTGAAGCTGAAACTCGAATACTTTGGCCACTGGATGTGAAGAGCTGAGTCATTGGAAAAGACCCTGATGCTGGGAAAGATTGAGGGCAGAAGGAGAAGGGGACGGCAGAGGATGGGATGGTTGGATGGCATCACTGACTCAGTGGATATGGGTTTGGGTAGACTCCAGGAGTTGATGATGGACAGGGAGACCTGGTGTGCTGTGGTTAATGGGGTCACAAAGAGTCGGACATGGCTGAGCAGCTGAACTGAACAGCTTCTTGTTTTTCTTCTTGACACTGTCTCAATTAACAGCATATACAAGAACCTAATAATAACTGATTTAAATGAAAATTTAGCATTCATGTGAATCATAGATGTTCATTTCCTTCATTACTTGCAGTAGGGAATATTGCAATGTAGTGAGCACATAACTGCTTTGAGGTTATGTAAAACAAGCTGAGTGTTTCTTATCATTATAACATTTTATCAGCAATTAGAAGAATGTCTGACCTATTCTTAAAACTCTATATATGAGTTAAGTAAGTAGAAAACTGATAAATTCATTTTATCATATTGGGGTTCTAATCTTTAATAAACCACTATTTTTCCTATTTAATTCCTATCCCAAGTGATTTAATGACTAGACTTATTCTATTGTTATTGACTTAATTCTCATCCTAA
>SJYC01059169.1:0-16969 GCA_006408675.1 Madoqua kirkii
AAGATCTTCATGACCCAGATAATTATGAGAGTATGATCACTCACCTAGAGCCAGATATCCTGGAATGCGAAGTCAAAAGCATCACTACAAACAAAGCTAGTGAAGATGATGGAATTCCAGTTGAGCTATTTCAAATCCTGAAAGATGATGCTGTGAAAGTACTGCACTCAATATACCAGCAAATTTGGAAAACTCAGCAGTGGCCACAGGACTGAAAAATGTCAGTTTTCATTCAAATTCCAAAGAAAAGCAATGCCAAAGAATATTCAAACTACCGCACAATTGCACTCATCTCACATACTAGCAAAGTAATGCTCAAAATTATCCAAGCCAGGCTTCAACAGTACATGAATCATGAAATTCCAGGTGTTCAAGCTGGATTTAGAAAAAATAGAGGAACCAGAGATCAAATTGCCAACATCCACTGGATCATTGAAAAAGCAAGACAGTTCCAGAAATACCTCTATTTCTGCTTTATTGACTACACCAAAGCCTTTGACTGTATGAATCACAACAAACTGTATAAAAGTCTTAAAGAGTTTTGAATACCAGATCACCTCACCTGCCTCTTGAGAAATCTGTATGCAAGTCAAGAAGCAACAGTTAGAATTGTATATTGAACAATAGACTGGTTGTAAACCTGGAAAGGAGGACATTAAGGCTGTACATTGTCACCCTGCTTATTTAACTTATATGAAGAGTACATCATGAGAAATGCTGGGCTGTATGAAGCACAAATTGGAATTGAAATTGCCAGGAGAAATATCAATAACCTCAGATATGTATAGTGAAGATGATGGAATTCCAGTTGAGCTATTTCAAATCCTGAAAGATGATGCTGTGAAAGTACTGCACTCAATATGCCAGCAAATTTGGAAAACTCAGCAGTGGCCACAGGACTGAAAAATGTCAGTTTTCATTCAAATTCCAAAGAAAAGCAATGCCAAAGAATATTCAAACTACCGCACAATTGCACTCATCTCACATACTAGCAAAGTAATGCTCAAAATTATCCAAGCCAGGCTTCAACAGTACATGAATCATGAAATTCCAGGTGTTCAAGCTGGATTTAGAAAAAATAGAGGAACCAGAGATCAAATTGCCAACATCCACTGGATCATTGAAAAAGCAAGACAGTTCCAGAAATACCTCTATTTCTGCTTTATTGACTACACCAAAGCCTTTGACTGTATGAATCACAACAAACTGTATAAAAGTCTTAAAGAGTTTTGAATACCAGATCACCTCACCTGCCTCTTGAGAAATCTGTATGCAAGTCAAGAAGCAACAGTTAGAATTGTATATTGAACAATAGACTGGTTGTAAACCTGGAAAGGAGGACATTAAGGCTGTACATTGTCACCCTGCTTATTTAACTTATATGAAGAGTACATCATGAGAAATGCTGGGCTGTATGAAGCACAAATTGGAATTGAAATTGCCAGGAGAAATATCAATAACCTCAGATATGTTGATGACACCATGCTTATGGCAGAAAGTGAAGAAGAACTAAAGAGCCTCTTGATGAAAGTGAAAGAGAAGAATGAAAAAGTTGGCTTACAACTCAACATTCAGAAAGCCAAGATCTTGGCATTTGGTCCCATCACTTCATGGCATATAGATGAGGAAATGACGGAAACAGTGAGAGACTTTATTTTTTGGACTGCAAAATCACTGCAGATGGTGACTAAGATGCTAGCTCCTTGGAAGAAAATCTAAGATCAACCTAGACAGCATATTAAAAAGCAGAGACATTCCTTTGCCAACAAAGATCTGTCTAGTCAAGGCTATGGTTTTTCCAGTAGTCAGGTATGGATGTGAGAGTTGGACCATAAAGAAAGCTGAGTGTTGAAGAATTGATGCTTTTGAACTGTGATGTTGGAGAAGACTCTTGAGAGTCTCTTGGACTGCAAGGCTCTCCAACCATTCAATCCTAAAGGAAATCAGTCCTGAATATTCATTGGAAGGACTCATGCTGATGCTGAAACTCCAATACTTTGGCCACCTGATTCAAATAACTGATTCATTGGAAAAGACCCTGATGCTGAGAAAGACTGAAGATGGGAGGAAAAGGGGACAACAGGGGATGAAATGGTTGGATGGCATCACCGACTCTATAGACATGAGTTTGAGTAGGCTCTGGGAGTTGGTCATGGACAGGGAAGGCTGGCATCCTGCAGTCCATGGGATCACAAAGAGTCAGACATGACTTAGTGACTGAACTATACCATAGGTTCTCTGGTCTATGCCAAGTTTACTATAATTATACTATAATTCACTATACTGATTTCCCTTTTATTTCTGTTCTATATTAAGGAAATAAGCCTCATTTAGAGATGAGATCTCTCTTGATCATTTTTTTAAAACTAAAGAACCAGTTATTTAGATTATAAATTAAAACACATTTCCTCTGTGGAGTAATTATGTAACTCCACAGCCTATGGCATAGAAAAATAAAATAATCTCTAGTGCATAGACTTGTATACAGAACAGTGTCTGCATACCTTTCTGGGTTAATAGTACATTCTCACTAATGTTAATTAAAATTATGTGGCAAAGATTCCAAATCACTCAAAGAACATAACCTTTAATTCTTCATTTTACTGATATCCCCATCTAAATATTGGCTTTTCTTTAGGTTTCCTCTCTTCAATCTTATATTTATACTCCATTTTGCTGGTAAATTGTTTCTGGAAATTATTCAGGTTTTAACTGTTGTATTATAGAAATGACTCAAAGACTATGGAAATGCACTTTTATGAAATCTGCAGAGATTTACTATTTTCCTTCATGAAAATACTGCCTATTTTTGAGTGACTTACTGCCGCCACAGTCACACTGGTCCAACTCCATAGTAATCTCTGTAACAAAGGAATTGTTGAGGTTTATTTAATTTATAGAATTTGGTAACAATAGTTTTAGATCTTTAATGTATATAATTTTGAAGCTATAAAGTATTATCATTAGACTTTGTGTCAGTTGAAATTGTATGCAAACATGTGAATTGCTTGGAAAATTCTATATTGATTTGCTTTTTAATTTTTTTTTCATTTATTTTTGGCTGAGCTGAGTCTTTGTGGCTGCCTGAGCTTTCTCTTGTTACAGAGAGCCAGCTTCTCACTGTGTTGGCCTCTCTTGTTTCCAAGCACAGGCTCTATAAAGTATGGACTCAATATCTATGGCACACAGACTTAGTTGTTCCATGTTATGTGGGATCTTCCCCGGACCAGGGATAAAACCTGTGTTCCTTGCATTTTCCAGCAAATTCTTAATCATTGGACCACCAGGAAAGTCCATCAATCTGCTCTTCTAAGTCACCTTTAGATGATACCATTATGCCTTCAATTATTATAACTAGCATTTATGAAGCACAAATTGTATACTGAGTGCTGTATTAAGCCCAAAAAATCCTGTGTCAAAAGAGCTTGGAGTCTGTAAGGATAGGCAGATGTGTAAACAGCTCTTATACAAGGTGGTAAGCATTTAATATAGAAATAAAAGTGCTTTTAGGCAGCATGAAATAGGGAGTGTCCAACCTGCGGCATGGATGGCAAAGGGAAGGTGAGACCAGAGTAGAGAAAAAAAAGTTGTTTCCTTGGGTCCTAAGATTGAAGAGACCACCAGGACCAAAAGAGGGAATGATCAGTAAAGGCAAAAGAAGAAATATTTATGAGGACATGGCAAAACACAGAGCAAGTGGCATCTCAGTGAAGCCCTCAGTCCTAGGGTAGAGTTTAGCTGCAGGTGCTTCAGAGAAGAGTTGCACCTGGAAAACTAAGCTGGAACCAAAAATCAAAAGATTTTAATGCCTTGATTGGGAGTTTGGGTTTATATAATAGAAAGTGGTCAGCTCTTGATTGCTTAAAATATATTTTCAAAGTGCACTTTCTGTTACTTGCTGAACAGTTCCAGACATGACTGAGAGATGGGGAGTCATCTAAAGTCTATCTTGGGCAATGATTCAAATCTCGAACTTACCTAATACTGTGAGATCTATAAAACAACTAAAGGGAGCATTAAAGTATAATGAAAATATTACCAAATGATGTTTGTGACTGCTATTTTCTATTTCTCCAGTGGGAGAGACTTCTGAGATTGCCCAGAGGCCACTGACTTTTTGTGCCACAATAAGAAGTGTATTGCATCCCACCTTGTCTGTGACTATAAACCAGACTGCTCTGACGGGTCTGATGAAGCTCACTGTGGTAAGTGTGTTTGCCTGTTCTAAAGCTGCCAGTTCAGCACAGAGTTTCACTTTATTAGTAGAGTAACTTATTGCCCTTGGTGAGTGAGAAGAAATATTCTTTTCATGCATTAGAGTAGACTTAGAATAGCCAAAAGACTTTTCCAACTTCTCTCTGAAGGTATTTAAATAGAAGTCCTACCATCCTTTTTATCCCCATACTAAAAACTGCAGCAAACCTATAGCAAATCGCATGACAAAAATTTCCCATTATGTCATTGTATAGAACTGTGTGCAGAGTCAGAATTCAAACCGTCAGAAATTGAACTAGCAGTCTACATTTCTTCATCAGTTCTCATTACTGCTTTCATTCCTCCCCCTACCCATGATTTTATACATGAGGCAAAAAATGAGCACCTTGAAAAAATACTAGTTTAATGATTAATTTTATTAATTACATTGCACTGGAAAAAGAATACATGAGCCACACTTTTTTAATTCAAACTTTAATTCAAATGATTTTTAAAGTCATGTATAAAGCCAAGTATGTATTTTAAAACATGAACACATATTTAAATCCAAAGAATTTTTTTCATGTATCTTACTGGTGAGAATTCATATATCACACTGGCTGCCTGTTGCAATTAGCATTTGCTGTGTAACAAAGTACCCTAAGAGTTAGTGGTCCAGACAACTTTCATTTGGTTTGCAGTGTTGTGGGTCTGTAACTTAGGAAGGAATCAGTGAGGCAGTTTGTCTCAGATCCACATGGCTCAAACTGGGACATCTAGACCTGGAGGAGCTCTTCCAAGATGGTGGTATCTCTCATTTATTTGGCACGTGTGTGCTCTTTGGTTTCTCTGTATGGATCAGCATGGAATCAACCTCTAGGGCAATTGGTATGGCTTGGACTATCACAGGCTCGTCAGGCATCTTTCATGGAGTTGGCCTTTACCATGTATCGACTGAAAAAATGAATGCTTAACATGAAAGTTGAGAATTGTGTTTCCTTTGGAGGACTCCGGGGACTCAGATGGTAAAGTGTCTGCCTGCAATGTGAGAGACCAGGGTTCTATCCCTGGGTCAGAAAGATCCCCTGGAGAAGGGAATGGCAACCCTCTCCGGTATTCTTGATTGGAGAATCCCATGGATGGAGGAGCCTGGCTGGCTACAGTCCATAGGGCCACACAGAGTCAAACACAACTACTACTACTATTACTACTAAATACTACTACTACTGCTACTACTTGGGGGGCTCAAGCCTGCAAGACAGCCTCTCAGATAGCTCTGAGGGAATGTTCCCAAGAGGTCCAGAAAGAGCCAGATTATATAGGAATTTTGCAACAAAGACCAGGTAGTCCAGACATCAAAAGATTACTGTTAAAGAAAATCAGATATCTTAAGGAACTTAGTGCTTTTCTGTGTATGGGAAGATGCGAGATGGGCTCACTGAAATCATTCTTTTGGTATCCATCTCGGCTGTCTAGGCTGGCACCCTTGTCTTTCCCATCCTGAGTCCCCTCAGGCTCTACTGTTGTGGCTGCGTGGCTGAGGGCTTGATGGCAGCATCCTGCTGTTTCCACCCTGAGTTCCCTGAGGGCTCACTATGGGGGAGGAGGTAGTGGCTGATAGCGACAACATCCTTTGTTTACTGACATGGCAGGCAATATTTTTCATTCACACATGTGAATGTTCCAAGAGCAAGCATTCCAAGAGTCTGTAGAAAAATAGCAAGTGTATTTATGATTTTACCTTAGAAGTTTCAGAATGTCCCTCCTGATCCTTCCTAATGGTCATGCAGATAACAAAAATCTAGACTAGATTCAAAAGGAGGAAAAGCATAGACTCCACTTCTCAATGGGAAAACATCACACATGCACTGGGAAGGAGTAATACTCAAGCCATGGTTAAGTGTTTTTTTATTTTTAGCTCAGTATTGTTTTCAGGATGGTACAGTGACAATGCTTCTGCAGTGTTCATTTCTCCTTTTTGCATCCATAATTTTTTTTAATTGTGGTAAAATATATGTGCAATAAAATGTACTATTCTTGCCTTTCAATGTTACGGTTCAGGGGCAGTAAGTATATTTGCATTGTTGTGCAGCCAACATCACCACCTATAATCAAAACTTTTTTTATCTTAAAAACTAAAACTCTATGTGAATTAAGCAATAGCCCTTCCTTCTCCCTAACTTTCAGCCCCCAACCACCACCCTTCTGATTTTTTTCTATTCATGACTCGAGGTACCTCATATAAGTGGAATCACAGGATTTGTCCTTTTATGACTGGCTTATTTTAGTTAGCATATTATTGTTAACATTCACCTCATCTTTTCATTTTAAATTAAGCATAAAAAAGTGTAAATGGTTGGACTTTTTAGAACTGTACTACTAATACTAAAATATATAATCTTAATTTTATAAAATATTGTTTCCTCTATAATGTATATTTTCCCCAATGAAACTTATAATATATTAACTAATAGTTCCTAGTATTATTTTTAACTTCTTTTACATGAATCAAATATATATATATATATATATATATACACACACACACACACACACACACACATATGTATATTTTACATTGACTGTAAGGAATTGATTTCAATGGAGTTCTTAAACAGTGCTCTGAAACATTTTGAAGTCACCATTTTCCCCACAAGACATGACAAGTAGAATTTTAATAATCACCAGTAAAAACATTAAAAACTTGGCAAAGTTTAAGAAGGTTCTAAAGGAAAAATAATAAGAATATGGTGATAGTGATATACATAATCCAATGCGACAAGAGGGACAGCTGTTACATTCATATAGAAAATTTATTACAGATAATAAATTATCTTTTTCTCATATAAACATATACATATATTGAAAATGTTTATGTAAAAATTAAACTCTTCCATTTATTCCTATTCCTAAAATGGATTGGAACCACCTTCTAAACACCAGTTCAGTTCAGTTTTTCAGTCATGTCCAACTCTTTGTGACCCCATGGACTGCAGCACACCAGGTCTCCTGTCCATCACCAACTCCTGGAGTTTACTCAAACTAATGTCCATTGAGTTCATAATTTCATCCAACCATCTTATGCTCTGTCATCCCCTTCTCCTCCTGCTTTTAATCTTTCCAATGAGTCAGTTCTTCACATCAGGTAGCCAAAGTATTGGAGTTTAAACTTCAACATCAGTCCTTCCAATGAACACTCAGGACTGATTTTCTTTAGGATGGACTGATTGGATCTCCTTGCAGTCCAAGGGACTCTCAAGAGTCTTCTCCAACACCACAGTTCAAAAGCATCAATTATTCAGCACTCAGCTTTCTTTATAGTCCAACTCTCACATCCATACATGACCACAGGAAAAACCATAGCCTTGACTAGACGGCTATTTCGTTGGCAAAGTAATGTCTCCGCTTTTTTAATATGCTGTCTAGGTTGGTCATAACTTTTCTTCAAGGAGCAATTGTCTTTTACTTTCATGGCTGCAGTCACCATCTGCAGGGATTTTGGAGCCCTCCAAAATAAAGTCTGACACTGTTTCCACTGTTTCCCCATCTATTTCCCATGAAGTGATGGGACCGGATGCCATGATCTTCGTTTTCTGAATGCTGAGCTTTAAGCCAACCTTCTCACTCTCCTCTTTCACTTTCATCAAGAGGATCTTAACTTCTTCTTCGCTTTCTGTCAAAAGGGTGGTATCATCTGCATATCTGAGGTTACTGATATTTCTCCCGGCAATCCTGATTCCAGCTTGTGGTTCATCCAGCCCAGCATTTCTCTTGATGTACTCTGCCTATAAGTTAAATAAGCAGGGTGACAATATACAGCCTTGACATACTCCTTTTCCTATTTGGAACCAGTCTGTTGTTCCATGTCCAGTTCTAACTGTTGCTTCCTGACCTGCATACAGATTTCTCAAGAGGCAGGTCAGGTGGTCTGGTATTGCCATCTCTTTCAGAATCTTGCACAGTTTACTGTCTTCCACAGTTTACTATGATGCCAAAGTCAAAGGCTTTAGCATAGTCAATAAAGCAGAAATAGTTGTTTTTTTGGAACTCTCCTGCTTTTCCAATGATCCAGTGGATGTTGGTAATTTGATTTCTGGTTCCTCTGCCTTTTCTAAAACTAGCTTGAACATCTGGAAGTTCATGATTCACGTATTGGGTATATGAAAATGAATAAGATGTTGTATTAAGTTTCAGAAATTGACTTTCTACTGTGGAAAAACAATTAGAGGTGAAAATATATTAAAATATGAAGTTCTTTGCTTTTTAAAAAGTTTGTAAATGAAAGAATCCCTGGCTATTTTCTTTAAATATAACAGATATTTTCAGGAATAAAGTCACCACCAGTTATTTGGGGAGTATATATGAAGAATAATGTGTATGCGTGTGTACATCTGTAGACGAATTATAAAAATAGACTTTAAAACATTAGAAACAGTTTCAAGTCCTTTGGTTTTTCAGGTGTGAATGCTGCCTCTGCTCTTTTTTTTTTTCATTTATTTTTCTTCTCAGAGAACCTTACATGATTTTTATTTTTCCCACAGCTATGTGAGTTATTGATGTAAAACACACAAAGGCATTTTTGATTATTAAAAACTGAATGAGTGAAGTTGCACAGTTGTGTCCGACTCTTTGTGACCTCATGGACTGTAGCCTACCAGGCTCCCCTGTCCATGGGATTTTCCAGGCAATAGTACTGGAGTGGATTGCCGTTTCCTTCTCCAGGGGATCTTCCCGACCCAGGGATCAAACCCGGGTCTCCCGCATTGTAGACAGACGCATTACCGTCTGAGCCACCAGGAAAGTAAAGTCCATTATATACCCATATCTGTTAGTGTTACCCATGACTTTGATGGACAACACTGGAAAATATTTGAATTCATTAAGCTAAAACCACTATGTTGAGAAGTAAATAGTTACCTTTCTTAAAAAATCTTGATAGATTTTGTTCATATCCAAAAGGAACATTGTGAAGCACACAGGGATATTCAGGTGACTTTTTTGATTCTGCAAAGGCTTCCCTGTGGCTCACATGGAAAGGAATCTGGCTGCAGTGCAGGAGACCCAAGATCAATCCCTAGGTTGGGAAGATCCCCTTACCAAGGGCATGACAACTCACTCCAGTATTCTTGCCTGGAGAATTCCTTGGACAGATGAGCCCGGTAGGCTACAGTCCATGGGCTCATAAACAGTCGGATATGACTCAGCACCTAACACTGATGCTTCAGATTGACTCCCTCAATATTTTATATTGCTGATCATTTGGATGTAGTAGAGACATCAGCATTGGATTCCTGCAGGCAGAGAATCTACTGTGGATAATGGAACATTTTCAAAGTGACCTTTGAAGAAATAAGGAAAGAATTGACCTTTGAGATTATTAAACTGAAGTCTTTGCTTTGACTTTGAGTGTCATTTCTTGGGCAATTATTTAAATTCTTAGAGACTCACTTTTCTTATCTATACAGTAGATATAATATCATACAGAGTGCTTTGAGAATTAAATAAAATAATGTAAAGGATATATTTGCTCAGTCTTTGAGGATTAATGTTAGCTTCTTTCATAATGTTGTTTTTATATTCTCTTGAAATTTGTCAGTCATTGTGAATACCTTATTTACATGTACTTTATACTCATCAGACAATAAATGCAGCTATTCCTTATGACTAAATGTTGACTGTAGGTTTTGAGCAAATATAAATCTTTCTTTTGCATCTCTACCTCTGGTTGCAAAAATGCATGGTTGATAGGAAAGGAGAGCAATTCTTTTTAAAAGAAGCAGTTACATTAGAAAGGATGTCTTTTTTTTTATCGTGGAAGGAAGTTATTACTTGAAACATGTATTAAGAGTGCTTCATATTCTAGGCTAGGGAAGCAGAGAATGGGGCGGCTACTTTCTCTCCTGTCTTTTACACTGATGAGCATCATTATCAACAGTATCCATATTCTCCAAAATTATTTTGAACGCAACTTTCGAAGAAGTCATGTCATAATGAGGAGAAGCTATTTAATCGTCCTATGTTATATATTGTTGTGTTAGTCACTCTAGTTGCGTCCGACTCTTTGTGACCCCAAGGACTGTAGCCAACCAGGCTCCTCTGTCCATGAATTTCTCCAGGCAAGAACACTTGAGTGAGTTGCCATGCCCTTCTTCAGGGAATCTTCCTGATCCAGGGATAGAGCCTGGGCCTCCCACCTTGCAAGCAGACTCTTTACTGAGTGAACCACCAGGGAAGCCCATGTTATATACTATGGTGTTGCAAAATAAGGTGGCTACATGGATGTGAGAATTAAAAATAATTAATGATGGAGCCATCTGTATAATATAAGTGAGTTGATTAATGTTTGTACTGACCATACAACCATACGGCTGAATATTGTACCAATGGAAAAATGCCAGTTGTTTAAGAGTGTTATAATGCTTTGAATCCATTCAAGGAATCATGATAAAGTTCACAATTTTGAAATTATTTTTTCTAAAGCTGTAGCCATTTCAAAACTATTGATATGTATTAATCATCAAGAAATATTACAAATTGTTCATATCTATCATTCAATAATTAGTGTGGAATCATTATGGCTTATGTAATGTAGTTAATAATAATACCTGATCACATGGAAATGTTTATAGTAATTCAGTGGTTGATGTTCAGTCACTGAGTTGTGTTCAACTCTGCAACCCCATGGACTGAAGCACACCAGGCTGCGGTGGTAAATAAGAATTAGGGTGACAATGCAAAACTGTGAAGTGATAAGTTGCCAAATAAATAGTAATAATTATAATTACTGCTGTAAAACACTTCCCCCCACCCACCGAGAGCTGAACATGATCTGGAAAGAGAAAGATAAGACCTAGGTTGGACTTTCAAGGAAAAGTATTATTTGCTAGATGGAATGGAGCAAAGAAGGTAAATTAATACACTTGTAGAGAAATTTGAACCTTGGCAGGTTTAGACTGCAGAGCAATCTCTGCTACTTGCTTATCCATGTTTTTATTAACAAACAGAATTCTAGTTTTACTTAGGGCAGCATTATAACCAGTCACGGATACTATCTTCTGCAGCTTCTTTGTAGCCACTAGAGGCCCATGAGATATACATGGGAACTGGGGGCAAGTATCACTTTCAAAAAGAAAAAGCGACAGAATGGGCAAAAAGCTTTGCTCTTCTTTTCTCTTCCCATTGCTTTCAATGCCGTGAATATTTGTGGCTGTGGGAAGTACAGCAACATCTTGCAGCCGTGAAAACGTGAGGATGACAAGATGACAGGAAGGATGGATGGAAGATGTGTGCTTCACACTGCACACTGGAACTACAACCACAGTGCTCCAGTGCCTTGGCCTGATGCAAGGAGCTGACTCGTTGGAAAAGGCCTTGATCCTGGGAAAGACTGACAGCAAAAGGATAAGGGGCAGCAGAGGCTAAGATGGTTACATGGCGTCACTGATTCAATCGACATGAGTTTAAGCAAACACTGGGAGATAAGTGAAGGACAGGACAGCCTAGTGTGCTGCTGTTCATGGGGTCACAAAGAGTCATGCGTGACTTAGTGACTGAACAACAACAAAGGATGCCAAGCTTATACTGACACCTTATTGTTAATTGAGATAAATGAATTCTTGCCTATTTACACTATTGGGCTTTTAGTACCTGAAACTAAATGCATCTCTGATACAAACAATAAGGAAAATGTATTTTCTGAAATGACAAGAAGTCCAAAAGCAATTTTAGAATTGGTTAATGTAGTACCTTTTGTCATCAAAAGTACATAACTGTATGCCCTCCATAATTCTTTAAGTTTTGTCTTCTTCAGATAATGAATGGTCTTATGAAGTCAGCTCCCCTTACACATCTTTGCAATGATATCCTGAGAAAGAACAGATAGATTTTCTTCCTTTTGACTTATTTTTAAAAATAAAGAAACATTTTCCTAGTTGTCTTTTTCCTAGCAAGTCTCATTGTCAGAAATATATCCCAAGACTGTCTTAAACCAGTGAAAGCAAAGGAAATTTGAACGTTGCATCATGATTGCTTAGGTAAGCTGTGAGGCACCTCTGGAGCTATGATAGCAGCTATTTGACTCTTCAGACACTCTTCATAAAGCTTCAGTCCTTCACTCTTAATAAAACTGCAGTTATGTCCTGAACAAGAGAGAAAAGGAAGGACTGACAAGTAGCATCCAATTGCTAGAGAGAGTATGCAAAAAACGAGAGTAGTTTAACATAAAAGTTGAAAAAAATGTCAATTTTATTCAAGAGATAATTAACTGAAAAATTTTGTAGAGACAGTTTGAAGACAAGACAGATTTCAGCCTTAAAAAATTGCATCAACAGAAAGGTTATTGTACTCAGGACTAGAAGTCTTGAGGGTGTTTTCAAATAATGTGAACACCTGAATATTTTGAGCAAGGGAAATAACAGAAGAGAAGTCTGAAAGATGATTGATGGAGTTTGAGTTTATAAGGTTGATAGAACGAAGGTTACAGTAAAGAAAGAGGCTTCTTAACTCAGCAGCTTAAACCAATGGAACTAGAACAGGGACTATGGGGCTGCAAATAAAGGTGTGAATTGAACAAATTCTTGAAGGGAGATTATACAGATGTTGGCAGATTAGATATGTAAATAAGAATGTAAAATCAAAAGATAACTTCAAAGTTTGATCTTTAGAAAGAGAAGATTCATGCTATGATATAAATCAATCTCAGAGAAGAACCCATTTGGAGGGATCAATGACAAGATCATTTTAGGATTGCTGGCTTTGAGATGACAATTGCATATTCCAAGTAGAATATTCAACAAACATTTGCAGAAAAACACCTGCATTTTATTGTGTCTGTGGATTTGTAGATCATTTGTACAAAAGTATGAAAGCCATGGAGAAGAATGAATGAAGGTATACAGAATGAGACTTTTAAATTTTCTGTGATTTTTATTTTTTTTAACATGAAGGGCACCCTGGCTACCTCTGCAAGGTGAGAAAGGAATTAGTAGAGAATGTGTATTTGAAAGATGTGGAAATTTTGTGTAACTTTGAAATAAATGAAGCCTTGGAATGCTAATAGCAGTGCTTGATAAACAATTGATTAGCAAGATTAGCCCTAGAAAAGGGAAAAGCAGAAGTGACATAATTTGAGTTAGAGAGGCTGAAATGTAACAGAATGAGTCCTGATCATGTAGATATCTTGAGAGTCAAATATGAAGTTTAATATTAAATTGAGTAGAAGAATTAGGGCAAAGGTGATCACAGAGAATAAAAAAGGGATGTAGAATATTATTGCTACAGAAATACAGTAGAACCTGTATGAGACTTCATTCTAAGAAACACACAATGGCTGTCTTTTCTGTCACCTTGGAAGATTCTGGATGTTTGCAGTTGGTTAGCTAAACACTTAGAGAAACAAATTCCTCACTTTTATCCATATTGCAAAAGTATGATATATATCTGTCTAGGCAATGGCACCCCACTCCAGTCCTCTTGCCTGGAGAATCCCATGGACAGAGGAGCCTGGTAGGCTGCAGTCCATGGGGTCTCTAAGAGTCGGACATGACTGAGCAACTTTACTTTCACTTTTCACTTTCATGTGCTGGAGAAAGAAATGGCAACCCACTCCGGTGTTCTTGCCTGGAGAATCCTAGGACGAGGGAGCCTGGTGGGCTGCCGTTTATGGGGTCACACAGAGTCAGACACGACTGAAGTGACTTAGCAGCAGCATATCACATAATCCTGGCATGTAAACATAAAAAGGATATACAGAGCCCATAAGTAAACATGTAAAAATCAATGGATCATAAGTCATGGAGAATGAATGAAAGAAATGTACATAATTAAAAATGATTCTAGTTTATAGAAATAAGATGCAATCATGCCAGAAAAGTAAAAGGCTGATATTTTATGAAAATACTCTTAGAGATTCAGAAAGTTTTCTATAAAAATAGTAAAGCTTTGAATACCTAATGTTTGGCATCCATTTTAACAGCAAGTTTTCCTGTGACAATGTGTCTATACATGCTAGTAATAATTTTATGTTAAGAAAAAGTTTGAAATGAGAAACCACCTGGAGAAGAAGTGTTAAAATAATACAAATTTCATCTTTCAAAAAAGAAAAAAAAAGTCAATGACAATCTTAGTTGATTCATACTGATTAAACCATCCAATAATTCATTCTGTCTCTGTAACACAGTTTTTACAGTGAATGCTCAAAAATAATAACTGCTATGCAAAAAGAAAATTAAAGAAAAATGAAAGCAGATATCAGCATGTTATGATGGCACTTTTCACAGATGACTAACTAGTAGACAATCAGTTATTACCTAGTAATTTTTCTCATTGTGAACAACTTAATATTTTAATGAGTTATCAATCAAAACTTTTAGAAGATAACTTCTTTCATTATTTAATGACTGGCTCTGGAATGGTTATGTGGATGATGGGGTTGGTAGCAGAGAGAGTGTGCATCCTATACTGTTTACTACGCTGTTTACTACTTCTCCCAAAGGCAGCTTTTCTTTAATTATTGACTTTTCCTCTCTAATGGTCCTTGCTGTTCAGCACTACAGTGGACAGGGGACTAAATCAATCATCCAGACAACTGGAAACATTGAATTATTTGACCTGAATTATCTGCATTATCATAATGTTATATTCATTCTTCATGTATAGATACAGTTTTATCTAGCATCTGAAATGTTACTAGTCAATTCGTGTAAATCCTTAATGGCTAAATGACAGTATTCATGCACTTCTAGATTCTGTGATAAAAAAGGCTTCATCTTTTTTGAAAGATGAAATTTGTATTATTTTAACACTTCTTCTCCAGGTGATTTCTCGTTCCAAACTTTTTCTTTAACATAAAACTATTATGAGCATACAACTGATACTTCCAATGAATACAAATGCCATGATTCTTTAAATTTTAAAATAGAATATGCACATAATAATTGTAATCATCACAAACGAAGTGTAATGTCAAGTGTGACATACATTTCCAGAACACTCCATTAGTATTTTTGTTTCCTTAGGCCAATATACAGGCACAGCAGGAAGCTGCAATTTTGAAACAACTTCAGGAGACTGGACCACAGCTTGCCATCTTACTCAAGATTCTCAAGATGACTTGGACTGGGCCATTGGCAGTAGAATCCCTACAGAAGCATTGAGTCCAGACCCTGATCACACACCAGGTAAATCTAGGAGGGATAGCCAGGCCGAAGAGTCCGCTGGGTGGTAATCTGCTTTAACTATTTGAGTGAACATCAGACTGCCTTCTTTGTGTCTTTGTGGAGATAGAACTCAGTATCCTTTATGAAAAGAGAGTTAGTTCCTTCTGGTTATCCCCTGAATTATTTAACAGACCTAGAACTGATATTGCTACAACAAAGAAATCCATGACTCATATTTTAAGAAATCAGATTTTATTTATGGTACCCTAAAGGCCCAGGGCTTCTCTGGTGGCTCAGTGGTAAAGAATCCACCTACCAATGCTGAAGACGTGGGTTCAGTCCCTGGGTTTTGAAGATCCCCTGGAGAAGGAAATGACAACCCACTCCAGTATTCTTGCCTGGGAAATCCCATGGAGAGTGGAGCCTGGTAGCACGAATAGCAACTAAATACCAACAATAAAGATGACCTTAAAATGTCTTAATTGGGGCAGGGACAAGTAGGGGATGTTCAGATTAATGCATGCAGTAGACAAAAGACTATAGTTGGCATGCTACCACAGTGATAGCTAGCTGGCCATGAGTTTCATTCCAGACCCTCTGAAGTGCAGAAGCAGTGATTTAAAAGGGAAGCGATGATAGGAGGAATGAGCATCATTGAACCCTGAACAAGTTTTCCTTCCTGCTGGTGGTTTGAGAGTAAGGTGATCTGAAATGGTTTTACAAGTAATAGAGTCAGAGCAGAAGTAAACTTGTATTCTTATTTGCTTTTAACCTGAAATTTTGCCTGATGCTTAACACTTTTCTTAGGAGTCAAACTTTCTTAGGAATTAAAAATAACTTTTTTCAGTGATAAATTGTCTTAGGGACAAAACTATTCTTAGGGATAAAATCTAGCTTTTCCTTGAGGTTAAAAAAATCATCTTAAATATTGTGATGGTTACTTTTATGTGTCGTCTTAGAGGGTGCTTTGGGATGAGGTTAACATTTAAATTGGTGACCTCGGAGCAGATTACATGCCATGTAGTGGTGGGCCTCACCCAATCAGTTGAACACATGAATAGAACAAAAAAGACCAGCCTCTCTGAGCAAGATAACTCACCAACAGACTGTCTTTGGACTTTGACTGCCCTGTTGGCTTTCTTTCTGCAAATATGGGGCTTGCAGGCCTCTATAATTACATGAGCCAGTTCCTTTAATAAATGCCTTGCTATGTTTACACATATCCTATTGGCTATGTTTCTCTGGAGAACTCTAATTAATACAACATTCCCCAAAATAATTGAAGCATAGGCTCAATGAAAAAGAACAAGATTATATGGAATTAAAATAATTTTTCGTAGGGTATTCAAGATTGGCTCAGCCATTTTATGTCCAATAAATGAGAACAGTATTTTTATTATTTATATATTCCAGGCAGATTGAAAATATCTTGATTTCAATTATAGCTTGGATGTGCATTTTTGTTTAAAGCTGTTTCCTAATTCAGTTTCAGGTTGAATGTTTCTATTCCTTTTGACCTGTCAAGTTGTATTTCCTCTGCCTTTCATCAAGTTTTTATTTCCTTAAAAAACAGATGAGATTAGTATATACCAGTTAATAGGGTAATGGAACAGGATAGA
>SJYC01059171.1:0-30441 GCA_006408675.1 Madoqua kirkii
GAGAAAAACCCTGGTAATATGATATCTAGCATGAAATAAGAATTTGATATTCAGAAAGCATGAAGGAGTTACACACAAAGTAGAAATGAAGACATGAATGCAGTAATTGAAATAATCTCTTCATTAGATTTTCAAGAGATACTCAAGGTATATGATTTTTTTAACTTTATCCAATTTTAAGATTTAATGATAGCTACGGTATTCAAGATAATGTGGTATTAGCAGAGGTATAAATTCAGAGATCAGTAGGATAACATAAAGAACTCAGTAACAGACCAAAATGGCCATGCAAGACTAGACACATTCATTTGAAAGGCCCTGAGAAGGTTCAGATTGAATGCATGATTATTTTTATATCATTATGTACAGTATATTTCTTAACATGAGGTAATACTATCACATGTTGCTTTATAAAATTAAAGGAAGGAATCTCAAAATACCCTGACAAATGATATCAGTCATTAATCCATATACTGGGACTAAGCCAATGGTGACACTTGTGGAATTCACCTGAACCTGTACCAACACATGCTCATTTTAACCATTAAAATTCTAGTCAGTCTACTTCACAGTAAATCTTCACACAATCTTTTGTAAGATTAAAAATGAGGTTCCTTCTCTGAATGTATTGTTATCATTTAGCTTGATTTAGCTGTGTGTGTTGTTTTATTTGGAGAAGGCAATGGCACCCCACTCCAGAGCTCTTGCCTGGAAAATCCCATGGATATTGTGGCTGCAATTCAACATCTAGAAAATGACTGAAGTGTTCCTGAAGACTCTCTAAGGAAGAATCAGAGGGAAGAGCTGGGATTCACCTGGAAAGTTTGCACTGTTACTCTGTGCGCCTCACCCCACAGACAAATAAAGAAAAAATAGATTAAATATAAATGTTGGCTAGTTAAAGACACATGACACATGACGTTTCAAAAATATCAGTCATTTCAGTAAAATGGGCTTGTTCACACATACATCTTTTTCTCCTTACATATGAAAGTGTATCATAAGTCAAGTCTTCATATTTCTCATAAAGACACATGCTACTCAAGGGTAGAGACAGTGCTGTAAAACAAAGGTGTGCATGTTAGTCGCTCAGTCATGTCCGACTCTCTGTGACCCAGTGGACTGTAACCCACCAGGCTCCCCTGTTCCTGAAATTCTCCAGGCAAGAATATTGGAGTGAGTTGCCAGTTCCTGCTCCAAGGGTATATGATTTTTAAATATGTACATATTTTAGCTGATCCTTAAACAATACATTGGAATTTATTACGTATTTTTATATATAATAATGCATAATTTTGTATTATGTATTATTAAATAACACTATTAGATAATACATCTTATATGCTATGGGAATTTTGGGGGATACTCCAAGGGGAGTGAATTACTAACACACTTCTCCTATTATTCTTTATCATCATCATCACATTAAAGTCTGAGAAGAGTGTTAAAGGAAAACATCTGTAATTTGTGTAATTCTTCAGCCACTGCTTTAAAAACCCATGCAACTGGGGACTTCTCTGGTGGTCCAGTGGTTAGGTGCATTGGTTCACCTTCCAATGCAGGGGGTGCAGGTTCGATCCCTGGTTAGGGAGCTAGGATCGCACATGCCTTGGGGCCAAAATACAAAACATAAAACAGAAGCAGTATAGTCACAAATTCAATAACACCTTTAAAAATGGTCCACATCAAAAAATCTTAAAAGAAATGCGTGTGACTAAATGGAAGAGTTTCTACACATGTGTGACAGATAAATAAAATTATATACATTGTGTGTGTGTGTGTGTGTGTGTGTGTGTGTGTGATTCAGTCATGTTCGACTTTTTGTGACCCCATGGACTATAGCCCGCCAGGCTCCTCTGTCCATGGGATTCTCCAGGCAAGAATACTAGAGTGGGTTGCCCTGCCCTTCTCCAGGAGATCTTCCCAACCCAGGGGTTGATCCCAGGTCTCCCACACTGTGGGCAGATTCTTTACTGTCTGAGTCAGATCATACACTGACGTGGTGAAAAAATTTTTTTTCAATTATTCATACAGCATATTGCTGTTGAGCTCCCCTCTTTTTGTTGTTGTTGTTAGCTGCTCTTCTAGTTATTTGGAATATATGTTGAATATGTCAAGAAGGATCTCTGCTCTCATGTGGCTGACATTGTAGTAGAGGAGAACAAAAAATAAATATCAAGCATTTTACGTAAAAACCTTGTATGGTGCGTGCAAAGTGGAGCCTTAAAAAAAATATCACCCAGGAGCCAGTGGGGAGTAGTGTAGGTGTTACAAGGATGGGGAGGTGCTATAGGTTAAAGACATTTTTGTCTGTAGCTACTAGAATGAGTTTACCTGCATTACTGTTTCCATAAAGGGTTGTGAGTGGATGTTGAATAGTTGTTCTTATCCATTCACGAAAATCCAAACAAAAGGATTTTTTTTTACAAACAAATAAGGATAAATTTCAGAGGGATTTAGAGGAAGAAAACTAACATCTGTTAAATGTTTCCTGAGAATCAGAAACAGTGAGAGAATTGCCTCTGTTATCTCATTTCATCCTTTTAATACAGTGAGTTGTAGAAGATACTTAATTCTTTAAAAGGTTGAGAAAAACTTGACTAAGTCACTGGGGAGATTGGAATATTGAGCTCTCTGACTAAAAGGCTTTCTTTTACAGCGTACACTGTCCAAATGTGGTAGCCACTAGCCACATGGAACTATTGAACCCTTGAAATATGGCTGGTTCAGGTGTTAAATACACAGTTTCAAATATGTCATACAAAACAAAATAGAATTTAGGAAAATCTCATTAAGAATTAAGAATTTATTGATTATATGTTGCAGTGATAGCATTTGGGAACATTCAGTTAAATAACTTGCATTACTAAAGATTAACCTATTTCCTTTTACTTTTTAAAATGTGTTGCTCAAAATTCTAAACCTGCATGTGGGATTCACTGTTTCTGTTGAATGACTCTGTTCTATAATACCCTGGACACATAGAGAAGGCTTTCTTGTCTCTCGAGTGAAAAAAACAACACTTGAATTAACTAAAGAAATACTGAAAAATATCCATCTCTTTGAAGATGGGCAGCCTCTTGTTTTTTTTTTTTAATATAAATTTATTTATTTTAACTGGAGGTTAATTACTTTACAATATTGTATTGGTTTTGCCATACATCAACATGTATCCACCACAGGTATACATGTGTCCCCATCCTGAACCCCCCTCCCTCCTCCCTCCCTGTACCATTCCTCTGGGTCATCTCAGTGCACCAGCCCTGAGCATCCTATATCCTACATTGAACCTGGACTGGTGATTTGTTTCATATATGATATTATACATGTTTAAATGCCATTCTCCAAAATCATCCACCCTCTCCCTCTCCCACAGAGTCCAAAAGACTATTCTATACATCTGTGTCTCTTTTGCTGTCTCGCATACAGGGTTATCGTTACCATCTTTCTAAATTCTATATATATGTGTTAGTATACTGTATTGGTGTTTTTCTTTCTGGCTTACTTCACTCTGTACAATAGGCTCCAGTTTCATCCATCTCATTAGAACTGATTTAAATGTATTCTTTTTAACGACTGAGTAATACTCCATTGTGTATATGTACCACTGCTTTCTTATCCATTCATCTGCTGATGGATGTCTAGGTTATTTCCATGTCCTGGCTTTTATGAACAGTGCTGTGATAAACACTGGGGTACATGTGTCTCTTGCAATTCTGGTTTCCTTGGTATGTATGCCCAGCAGTGGGATTTCTGGGTCATAAGGCAGTTCTATTTCCAGTTTTTAAGGAATCTCCACACTGTTCTCCATAGTGGCTGTACTAGTTTGCATTCCCACCAACAGTGTAAGAGGGTTCCCTTTTCTCCACATCCTCTCCAGCATTTATTGCTTGTAGACTTTTGGATCGCAGCCTTTCTGACTGGCGTGAAAGGGTACCTCACTGTGGTACCCTTTGCATTTCTCTGACAATGAGTGATGTTGAGCATCTTTTCACTTGTTTGTTAGCCATCTGTATGTCTTCTTTGGAGAAATGTCTATTTAGTTTTTTGGCTCATTTTTTGATTGGGTCACTTATTTTTCTGGAGTTGAGCTGTAGGAGTTGCTTATATATTTTTGAGCCTTTTGTTTTTGAATTCACATACTTGCCACTATAAAATGCAAAAATGACCTTCTTAACCCTGGTGGCTCAGACAGTAAAGAAAGAAGGATTCGATCCCTGGGTTGAGAAGATCCTTTGAAGGAGGGCATGGCAACCCACTCCGGTCTTCTTGGCTGGAGAATCCCCAGGAACAGAGGAAACTTCAGACTATAGTCCATGAGACCACAAAGAGGCAGACACAACTGAGTGACAAGGATAACACAGCATAACTTCATCTACTTTATGCAAAAGGTACTTAAAAAAATATAAACAGTAAAGTGGGGTGATTATAATCTTATCTGATATGTTATCTTTATAATATTGTATTGTGTATGTTTCATCCTAATACTTAAACCTTAGCATGCAGTTTTCTTATGGTATCAGCAATTTCTATGTCTAAAAATACGGCTTTCTGAATTATTGCCCAACTATTGTGGCTCCTCTTTCAATAATTTTCAGAGAAGAATCAGTCTTTCTTTATATCCATATTTTCTTTCATTTGTCTTTTATATATTTTTCTTTTTCTAATATGTATTTAAAGTTCAAAGTTGATATGTTATTGATTTTGTGAAAGTACAGATTTGGAAAATACCAATTAGATAATAGTTATTACTGTATGATAACATCTATATGATGACAGGTTGTGTGTTGGTATTTTTTCTCATTTTCTCCTATTTGTACCTCCTCTGTCCCTTTTACTTCTCTCCTATGATGCCGTTGAACACATAGCATCAGGTAAAAGGAGATTTTATCAAGAATAATGATATAGGTTATTAGGATAAAATGAGTAATATTAAATAGCATAACATATTTTTTCTGATTTTCTTATATCTTTTGGTAACCTTTAATGTCATCTCATAAAAGTAATTTGGCTCTGACATTAAATAAGTAATGTATTAATCAGTAACTAAGTAAATACTTCAGAATGAAAGAATACTAAATGATCTACATATACCTAGAGTATATGTACTAAATGATCTACATATACCTAGAGTATATGTACAGATGGAGAGAGGTTTTGTATAGTACAGATGAAGAGAGGTTTTTTATTATTATCATTTATTTCTTTTTACTACTAAAACTTGAACATTGTTGTATGTAACTAAGGGCTTCCCTTGTAGCTCAGTCGGTAAAGAATCTGCCTGTAGTGCAGGAGACCTGGGTTCAACCACTGGGTTGGAAAGATCCCCTGGAGAAGCAAATAGCAACCCACTCCAGTATCCTTGCCTGGAAAATCTCATGGATAGAGGAGCCTGGTCAGCTGTATTCCATGGCGTTGCAAAGAGTTGGGTACGACTGAACAACTAACACTTACTTACTTACTTCAGTTCAGTTCAGTCGCTCAGTCGTATCCGACTCTTTGCGACCCCATCACAGCATGCCAGGCCTCCCTGTCCATCACCAACTCCTGGAGTTCACTCAGACTCACGTCCCTCAAGTCAATGATGCCATTCAGCCATCTGATCCTCTATTGTCCCCTTCTCCTCCTGCCCCCAATCCTTCCCAGCATCAGACTCTTTTCAGATGAGTCAACTCTTTGCATGAAGAGGTGGCCAAAGTACTGGAGTTTCAACTTCAGCATCATTCCCTCCAAAGAAATCCCAGGGATGATCTCCTTGAGGACTGGTTGGATCTCCCTGAAGTCCAAGGGACTCTCAAGAGTCTTCTCCAACACCACAGTTCAAAAGCATTAATTCTTTGGTGCTCAGCTTTCATCACAGTCCAACTCTCGCATCCATACATGACTACTGGAAAAACCATAGCCTTGATTAGACAAACCTTTGTTGGCAAAGTAATGTCTCTGATGTTCAATATGCTGTCTAGGTTAGTCATAACTTTTCTTCCAAGGAGTAAGCGTCTTAATTTCATGGCTGCGATCACCGTCTGCAGTTATTTTGGAGCCCCCCAAAATAAAAGTCAGCCACTGTTTTCACTGTTTCCCCATCTATTTCCCATGAAGTGATGGGACCAGATGCCATGATCTTTGTTTTCTGAATGTTGAACTTTAAGCCAACTTTTGCACTCTCCTCTTTCACTTTCATCAATATAACTAAATAGAACAAGCCTGGTTATCAAAATTGTGACTGTGTAACTGGTAGTCACTGAATGCCTGGCTTTCTTTTCTAATCCTCATAATACCTTGAGGCTTTTACAGCAGAGGAAATGGATGCACAGAGAGAATAAATAACTTGCCCCCAGCCACACAGAAGACACTTGTTGAATCCAGCATTGAAACTCATATCTCTCTAAAGCAAAAGCCTGCATGTGTAACCTTGCTCTCTTCAGCTTAACATGACACTCTCAAAGCTTACAAATGTAAAATGTGATGATCATATAAGAATACTTAGTAGTTTCTCTTTTAAAACACAAAAATGTTGGGAGATGGGCATTTTTATCCATGTCAAAGAGCTCAAACCAAACAAGTATTTTATTTCTGTATTTCCTGTTTACTCTAGTTGCCATTTTCTTATGACAGTTTAGTATCATTTCTACTTTCTCTTTTTCTCCAGTTACTTGTTGGAATTACAAACATTCCATTCCAAATACATAACTATGCTAAGGGGCGGTGGGGGGGAAGGGGGGCAGAAGAGGCTGTTTTGGCTGATAAATCTCAGGATATGTCTTGCAGATTTCATTTTCTCATTGCAAAAAGGCAATGGATGACACCCTTCATTGTTTGTTAGCAGAATTAAAATAAAGGCACTTTTCTTCATGACTTATCTTCACGAAGTGAGAAAACAAGGAGTTTCCTTCATGATATGAGTGGTTAGGCCAGGGTTGATTCTGTTCTCCTTATTTTACTCTGAGACAGAAGGTAAACTTGGTGATGTTTCGATAGCAGAAACAAGCCCAGATCCTCTACAGCCCCTCTGTGTTTCTTCAAAAATTCTCATGATCCCATAGCAATTTCTGTTTTGTTGGCAAGAAATAATGCTGGTATCTAACTTGAGTCCCTTCCAATCATTCACATGTACCATTTGAATCAATACCCCACCCAATTTATATCACATTTTCCTGCCTCTGGGAGAAACAAAATCTTTATTTCTGTTTTTCTTTCCTTTGTTTTGTCTGTGTTCACTTAAAATAATTCCAAGGATACTTAATAATTGTTTCAAGTGGGGTTTAGGATATACTTTGTCTTTTTGAAATGCCAGGAGGTATCATCTGTGAGAGATGGTGTGACGTGAAAGGCTTGTGAAGGAAACAGTGCTTTAGGATCCTGTAGGGCAAGATGAAAGCCTAAATAAATACTCTGAAAATCTTTCAGGTTATTTATCATTTTCCAAATATCCAAGAATCAAGAGTTTCTCTAAAAGCAATTTACTAAATGTTTATTTATTTATGACTCTAGTTCTCAGTGAAATAATGGAACCATTCAACTTATCCTTTTCTGTCTTTTCAGAACCTTGCCTCTTTGTATTTAGTTTGTTTCGTGTGTGTCCTTAAATTGCCTCTTTATTCCCACTTTTTGACTTTAGGCATCACAATTCTTTCTTACCCTAAGAAACAATGAATTACCTAACTACAAAATCTTAACTTTGTTTCTTGTCTAAATATTATTGTTTTTAATTATTTTTTATCTCAAATTAATATTTTCCACACCTTGTGGGACATGTATGGATATGGAGTTGGACTGTGAAGGCTGAGCTGTGAAGAACTGATGCTTTTGAACTGTGGTGTTGGAGAAGACTCTTGAGAGTCCCTTGGCCTGCAAGTAGATCAAGCCAGTTAATTCCAAAAGAAATCAATGCTGAATATTCATTGGAAGGAACTGGTGCTGAAGCTGAAACTTCAATACTTGATGAGAAGAGGGTACTCACTGGAAAAGACTCTGATGCTGGTCAATATAGAGAGAAGAAGAAGAAGGGGACGACAAAGGACAAGATGTTTGGATGGCATCACCAACTAATTGGATATGAGTTTGAGCAAGCTCCAGGAGATGCCTGGTGAAGGACAGGGAAGCCTGGTGTGCTGTAGTCATGGAGTCACAAAGAATTGGACACAACTGAGAAACTGAACAGCAACACATTGTTTGTGTCTACTTCAATACACACATCATCTTTGGTTTCCTGCAATCTGTCTTCTATAGTCCCCCCAAAATATTTTTTCTTGGGACTTCCTAGTTGTCCAGTGTTTAAGACTCTGCCCTTCCAATGCAGGGGGTGCAGGTTTGATCCTTGGTTGGGTAACTAAAAGTCCATATGTAGCACTGTACAGTATATATATATATATATATATATATACACACACACACACACACATATATATATTTCTTCAATGTATAATTATTGGTCACTGACTCTTGGTCACTGATCTAAAACTGTAGAGATAATTGTTCATCAGATACATTCCTGACCCTCATGAAGCATATATTCTAGCTGTCTTTGAGGACTTCATTAATTTCACAACCATAATGATTCTTCAAATGCTGCATTTGACACTACTGATCAATCTACCTGTTCTTCCCAGATGGTTCTAGTGGGAAAGAACCCACCTGCCAGTGCAGGATACTCAAGAGACATGGATTTGATGCCTGGGTCAGGAAGATCCCTTGGAGAAGGACATGGCAACCCACTTCATTCTTCTTCCTTGGAGAATCTCATGGACAGAAGAGCCTAATGGGCTGCAGTCCATGGGGTTGCAAAGAGGTGGACACAGCTGAAGTGACTTAGCACACACTCATGATCAATCCATACCTTCTTCAAGTATTCATCCATGTTTTCAGTATAGTATATGTGATTTTCCCCCCTAGTGTTATATTTGTATTTTATGCTTTTTCTTTCTCCTTTTAGGACCTATTTGTGCATCTCAACCAATATTCTGACTTTTACCTTTTTATATCTTTTCCTATACATTTTGCTTGAATTTTTATTCTCTTAGCACTCAAAATTCGCTCATTCCCCCATGTATGTAACCCTTATTTCCACATCCTCATCTCATATTTTTAGTTGCAAGTATCTTCAACTCCATATTCAAACTCATACTTACCTTCCTTTAGGAAAGAATTTCCTAATCCTTATCTTACTATTTCTGTTATTAAAATTATCATTATTAACACTATTATCATTATTAACATTATTAACTAATTCTCTCTGAATTTCAATCTGTTACTTCTTCATTCCCAACTTATATGCTTTTCTTTCCTTGCATCTCCACCTCTGCCATCTTAGCAACTCCTGGACTGTTGCACATGTCCAGCCAATTCATTTTTGTGCAAGTATTCTCCTAAACCAGGCCACTCTTCACATGGATGCAGGGTTAATATTCCTAAATGATGACACAAAATCAGAGGCTCTTCACTACCTTTTAATTTGGTTTTAAGGGCTTCCTATGCTCTTCCCCAAAGAAAAGCTTTGATTTCATCTCTTACTCTTCTACAAAGTCTGTGTGCTTGTTCCTAGAATATGCTTTGGGTGTTAACAAATGTCAACATTTGGCTATATCATTGTTTTAGTATGACTTGTAAGTTTGTGTCAATGGTGAACATAATGAATTGCTTTGAAAGAATCAAGGTAAACAGCCAGATAATGTCAGGTTTTTGTTTATCTGGCCAGGTTGTGTTCACTGCCGACTAGAGCTGTGGGTGTCAGAAGGTAAAGTTTTCCTCTGGCATCCTGGTTTTGTCTCTCTTGCTGTGTTTTGGAGATCCAAACTTCTTAAATAAGGTCTGAGAGATGACACTCTTTCACTACAGTTCCCTGTTATTATGTAGGAGCCTAGTGATGTGATGATGGGATGGAAAGGCGCCAAGTGTCAGGTCAGGGGAATGGAATCATCCTCCAATCTTGTGATTTGATCTCAGTCTTCTAGTGTGTCTGTATCCTTTCTCTGTAACTTTCATAAGTACTTTCCACTTCTTATCCTACCCCACCCCAGAAGCCTTAGGTAAGATAGGAAATCATAAAGAAAAATAGGCACACTTTCAGACGGCTACTTTTTCCTCTCTCCTTGTAAGAAGTAGAAGGGATATTTTTTTAATCTTCACCATGAGAACTTGGTAGGGCTTCTACCAAGTAATGTTATAGGGATGCCCCCAAAGACTGGTCCCTTGGATTTCATATCCCTCAAGTTTGTCCACACTGAGCCTCCAGCACTTTGTCAATTACAATTTACCTTGTCCTTACCTAGAACGGCTGTTGTTTACTCGCTCAGTCATCGGACTGACTCTTTTATGACCCCATGGACTGTAGCCCGCCAGACTCTTCTGTCCATGGGATTTCCCAGGGAATACTGGAATGGGTTGCCATTTCATTCAAGTGTCTTCCCCGTCCAGAGATTGAACCCAAGTCTCCTTCACTGAGCCACCTGGAAAGCCAAATGCTGACTCCAGTCATAGTTCCTTTTCCCAGGTTTTGTTTTGCTAAGTTTTGCTCTGTATATATGCCCATCAATTTGGGGGAAGCAATTTTCCCTGTGTTCTCTCTTCTTGATGGATCTAAGAAGAGTTTTTGCTTTTTGGCTGTTGGGAAGATGAAACCAATGCTTTTCAAGCTCTTTACATGCTGGGCTGGAAACTAGAAATCTTCCCCCCACATTTGTTTTCTTTCTTTCTGTTTTTTGTTTGTTTGTTTGTTTTTATTATCTTTTCCCACTCCTCTACAACCTCCTTTGCCTATGCCGTCTCTGCTGTATACTTTGGTGGTGGTGGTGGTGGTGGTGGCTTAGTCACTAAGCCATGTATGACTCTTGTGACCCCATGGACTGTAGCCCGCCAGGCTCCTCTGTCCATGGGATTCTCCAGGGAAGAAGACTGGAGTGGGTTTCCATTTCCTTCTCCAGGGGATCTTCCCAACCCAGGAATTGAACCCTGGTCTCCTCTATTGCAGGCAAATTCTTTATTGACTGAGCTACAAGGGAAGCACTCATAAACATTCTTTAATATTCTAATCTAATGAATCATTGGGAAAGACCCTGATACTAGGAAAGATTGAAGGCAGGAGGAGAAGGGGATGAGATGATGAGATGATTGGATGGCATCACCAATTTAATGGACCTGAGTTTGACCAGACTCTGCAAGACAATGAAGGATAGGGAAGCCTGGCTGCTGCAGTCCAAGGGGTCACAAAGAGTTGGACATGACTGAGTGACTGAATAACAACATAATGAATCATCTTTTATGGTCTCTTTCTGTATCTACTGATTTTAAGACATCTGTTGTCTGTTGAACTACATAGCAGTTACCATCTATATTAATATTTGGTATTACATCTCATGTGTAGGGTCTCATTCAGTCTTTACCACAACCCCTTGAGGCTAAAGTACCTACTCTATGTCTTATTGCTTTTCAGTCTTGGAGAATTTTAATAGGCTGCTCAAGGTCACATACCTAATAAGTGGAAAAGTCAGAATTTGAATCAAGACGTCTAGCACCTGCAGGCTTAACTAGTATACAATCCAGCCCAGATTCTGCTCCTTATTTGTTTATTAAAATAATATAATAATACTGTTTTCTATTTTCATGAAGATAAATATTCTTCCGTTCTTATTTGCTTCCTGTACCCTTTCAGGCAATAGATAAAATCATTTCTTACCATATATCACTTACCTAAAGAAAAGGGTTTATAATTTAATTAGCTTCCTTTGAAATCTTAATTTAGCAAATGAAATTATGTTACAGAAATACTATTAAACCAATACATGTTTCCAAAGGCATTTTGATAGGAAAAAGCACTAAAGACATAATTCAGGGTTCTTCTTTGAGGATTAAAATCTCTGAGTCCTTTGAAATTCCTAGACTTATAGGAAGTACCAGCCAGTTCCATTCATATATCATCTTCATGTGATTGAGATATTTTTGCTGCCGAGCATATTAGAAACTTCAAAAGAACTTGAATCTACCCTGTGTCAGCATGTCACAACTAGAAGCTTCATTTTTATATCAGAGCACCAGATCCTGAGGGGGAGAGTTTATAGCACTCAATTTGGTAATAGAGAGTAGTGCTGAAATGAGACATTCTGCTGGAAAGTGGAGTTTTAAAAAATAGGTAATAACGACTCTCAAGAGAATAACGCTTAAAGAATAAACTGTTGGAAAGGTGAAAATGAAGAAATGTCAAAAATATTCAGTGCATAGCTCTTCAGGAAGTGATGCAGTAACAGTGTCTATCAAATACTATGAGCAGATTTCACTTGAATTCAGAGGCGCCATATCTGTGGTTGCCATTTTGACACCTTTGAGGAAACTTTTGTTCTCTCTCTGAGTATGTTTCTAAACTTGAAGATGCACACAGCTAGCACCTTGAACATCTGGTGTGGGGAGGGATTGAAACTACATAAAGAGATTGAGGGCATTTCAACTGTTAGTCCTTTGCACCTTTCTATTTTAGAGTGAGAGACAGGTAGGAATTACAGAGGATATGGAGCCAAACAAAGTAAGTCTGACTTTGAGGAAGGGAGAATATGCTTTCTTGAAAGAGAGACATATTGCATTTAAAAAAGAAAGAAAAAAAAAACCATTAGCCTATTTTATGAACAAGAAAAAAAAAGATGAAAATTGCCTACAATTTAAAGCAGGGAGTGAATTCAGAACACTTGAAGTAAGAAATTGTCTTTTATGATTTGACCCTAGTGCAAATGAGTATCATTCTGCTGAGGGCACTGGAGCTTTAAAAATGCAGCTTTCTTTTAAAAGTATTAGCTGTCTATTTTAAAGAGACATGTCAAATATATTACCTTATGGCATAATAACTCAATGAAACATTTTCAAAAACTCAAAATTGTAGCTAATACATCTACAAGACAAATTAGAATCTTTACTTTCTGCAGACATCAAAGTTTAAAAAGAATGTTCATGAAGCATGGTGATGGATTCTGAATATGGCTAGTGTATTTTGGCCTCTAATGTCAAGAAACAGTAATGATTTGAACAAAATACACTCTGATGATGAATTTGCCCTATTTGACACTAAGGCAGTTTTTGAAATCATGTGCGACTCTTTAAAGTTTTTAAGGTAGAGAATTTAACATTAATGAGAAATTTCTGTCCAGTTTTTATTTTAGCTAGTTAAGATATGAAATATAAAAGCTATACCCTGAGAATTTTAAGAATTTGTAATCATTAGTCTGGTACAAGCAAAATTGAAATGTTAAACTGAAAAGGTACAGAAAATATTAGGAGGCATAGCATCTGAGGAGAGATAAAATTCAGATAACATTTAATGAATGCCCGTGTTCTACAGTATGACATGTAGTAATGTTTTAGATTTTACAAACTTAATTAGATCCATTCTGATCTATTATATCAGAGTCAAGTAGCTTGTTAAATGCCCAGTAGAAAGTTATGAAATAGTTCAAAATCAAGTTAATGAACAAAACAGTCTCCTTCTGTGGAAATTTGTCCCATGAATGAATGCTCGATCATGCCACACAGTTACATTTAAATAATGCTGGTTTAATGATTTACTGTTAAATTCTAACTATGTTGTGGTAATTGCAACTTTTCAGCTTTATTTTCTGCTTTAACAAGTTCTGAACTTTGTGAAGGAGGCTGGATTGACCTCCCCAAGGATTTTTCCAGATATAAATAGGTAGCTCTCAATGAAGCAACTGAAAGTTTATAAATGTATGAAAGCATGTCTAGTCTGAGCTTGCTAGATAAAGGACAAGTCTATTTCTGAAAGTATAATTTCAATGTAGCATTTTATAATTTGTGATAAAATACCTAGTTCCCAGAGAATTTATACATTTCTATTAATAATTTTAAGAGGCTTAGCAACTTTTCACCTTTATGATTCTCTGGTGGGAGGAGGGGGAGGGGAAACATAGCATTGCAACAAGTCTATTTCACTTGCAAAGTCAAACTTAGATATGCTTGAGTTCCGTAATTTAAAATCCCCAAAGACCAAATTTGCAATGGCGGCTTCTAAATTGCTATGCACAGTTTTGCAATCTTAAATTTTTAAATGGATAAAATTTTACACTTAGAGGCACAAATACATCACATAGGAATTGACTTTCTGATTAGGTAAGACCAAAATTGAATATGCAAATCAGAAGAGGCTAGGTGGAGTGTGCTCTGAAAGCTCACCCAGAGTCCCCTAACTAATCATTGGAATTGCTACCTTTGATATTGAGCCTTATGTGACATTGTTTGTCTTGTACTGAAATAATATATACTGCAGTGGCATGCTGGATTATCATCATTCTCAGTGAATTAGTTTGTTGGTTTTTTTTTTACACTGAGTTCCATGATATAACCCTAAAATACAAACAGCAGATTATCCTACATTCCTTTCAGTCATATTGTATCTTTGCTAAACTGCTTCTCAGTAGTTGCTGTAAGAAAAAGTTAAATCCTGGGAAAATAAATGAGGAATGAGGAGTGAAGGTGATTTTGTTCAACCTGATTTCAAGGTTTGAGAATGTGTGCAAGTGCCCAGTAGAAGCACACTCAGATAGAACATTAGGTGTGGCTATTTAAGAATGAAATACATTTTTTCAGTTGTATGTTTTAGTTTTCAAATGCCTGTAATGTTGTTCAGTTCAGTCGCTCAGTCGTGTCCGACTCCTTGCAACCCCATGAATCGCAGCACGCCAAGCCTCCTTGTCCATCACCAACTCGCGGAGTTCACTCAGATTTACATCCATCGAGTCAGTGTTGCCATCCAGCCATCTCATCCTCTGTCGTCCCCTTCTCCTCCTGCCCCTAATCCCTCCCAGCATCAGAGTCTTTTCCAATGAGTCAACGCTTCCCATGAGATGGCCAAAGTACTGGAGTTTCAGCTTTAGCATCATTCCTTCCAAAGGAATCCCAGGGTTGATCTCCTTCAGAATGGACGGGTTGGATCTCCTTGCAGTCCAAGGGACTCTCAAGAGTCTTCTCCAACACCACAGTTCAAAAGCATCAATTCTTTGGCGCTCAGCCTTCTTCACAGTCCAACTCTCACATCCACACATGACTACTGGAAAAACTATAGCCTTGACTAGACGGACCTTAGTCGGCAAAGTAATGTCTCTGCTTTTGAATATACTATCTAGGTTGGTCATAACTTTTCTTCCAAAGAGTAAGCATCTTTTAATTTCATGGCTGCAGTCACCATCTGCAGTGATTTGGGAACCCCCCAAAATTAAGTCTGACACTTTCCACTGTTTCCCCATCTATTTGCCATGAAGTGATGGGACTGGATGCCATGATCTTTGTTTTCTGAATGTTGAGATTTAAGCCAGCTTTTTCACTCTCTTCTTTCACTTTCATCAAGAGGCTTTTTAGTTCCTCTTCACTTTCTGCCATAAGTGTGGTGTCATCTGCATATCTGAGGTGATTGATATTTCTCCTGGCAGTCTTGATTCCAGCTTGTATTTCTTTTTTTTTTCTTTTTATTTTTTTATATTGAATTTTTTTAATTTAGTACTTTATTCCATTTCACAGTACTGCATTGGTTTTGCCATACACTGACATGAATCAGCCACAGATGTACACGATCTCCCAATGCCGAAGCGCCCCCCCCACCTCCCACCCCACACCATCTCCCCGGCTCATCCCGTACACCAGCCCCAAGCATCCTATATCCTGTATTGAACATAGACTAGTGCCTCATTTCTTATATGATTGTATACATGTTGCAGTGCCATTCTCCCCAATCATCCCACCCTCTCCCTCTCCCTCAGAAGCCAAAAGTCCATTCTATACCTCTGTGTCTCTTATGTTGTCTCACTTACAGGGTCATCATACTGTCTTTCTAAATTCCATATATATGTGTGTCAGTATACTGTATTGGTGTTTTTCTTTCTGGCTAACTTCACTCTGTATAATCAGCTCCAGTTTCATCCATCTCATTAGAACTGAGTCAAATTTATTCTTTTTAAGGGCTGAGTAATACTCCATCATGTATATGTACCACAGCTTTCTTACCCATTCATCTGCTGATGGACATCTAGGTTGTTTCCATGTCCTGGTAATTATAAACAATGCTGCAATGAACATTGGGGTACATGTGTCTCTTTCAATTCTGGTTTCCTCGGTGTGTATGCCCAGCAGTGTGATTGCTGGGTCATAAGGCAGTTCGTGTTTCTTTCAGCCCAGCGTTTCTCATGATGTACTCTGCATATAAGTTAAATAAGCAGGGTGACAATATACATCCTTGACGTACTCCTTTTCCAATTTGGGATCAGTCTGTTGTTCCATGTTCAGTTCTAACTGTTGTTTCCTGACCTGCATACAGATTTCTCAAGAGGCAAGTCAGGTGGCCTTGTATTCCCATCTCTCTCAGATACCAATAAATACTAAGTTGTTTGCACTGAAGTACTTAATAAATAAAATTGAGATGTAACTTCCCACTTGAGGTGTCATGAAATGAGGTATTGAGACACTAAGGATGCTGCAGTCTAAGTCACTCTAGAAGCAAGTAGGCAAAGACCAAGAATGGAGAACTTGGTTAGAATGAACTCAGGTTCCTGGGCAACCTTAAAGCTTACATTTTAAACTACATACTATATGATTAAAACTGTTCAAGGTAAACATCTGAATTAGTGAAGTTTCAGTGTATTTTTGTAGTTAGAAGAATAATTTACTACAATACTGGTTTTAAACGAGAGTTCCCAACTTTGTAAAACAGATTAAATTCATGTCAATGAACACAAATACTTTTTGCCCCATTTTCCTAAATATTTAATCTTCAGTATCATGTTAACATTAAACATGGAAAGAAATATATTTGATGTCTGAGTTAAACATAATTTGCTTTTGTGAGATCGAAATTCATCAATCTCATTATGTATGTCATACTATTTAAGAGCTAATCTGGAATAGTTTTATAAAAAGATTGTATGCTTATGCTTAGTTGCTCAATTGTGTCTGACTCTGTGTGATCCCATGGATTGTAGCCCACCAAACATCTCTGTCCATGGGGCTTCTTCAGGCAAGAATACTGGAGTGGGTTGCCATGCCTTCCTCCAGGGGATCTTCCCAACCCAGAAATTGAACCTAGGTCTCCTGCATTGAAGGTAGATTCTTTACCATCGGAGTCACCAAGGAAGCCCACATTGTTGAATTAGGTTTGCTAACATTTTGTTGAGGATGTTTGTAGCTATGTTCATTGGTGATCTTGGCCTATAATTTTCTTGTTTTGTAGTGTCTTTGCCTGGCTTTGGTACCAGGATTATGGTGGCCTCATAGAATGAGATTGGGAATGTTCCTTCCTCTGCAATTTTTTTTTTAATAGTTTCAGAAGGACTGTGTTAACACTTCTCTAAATATTTGATCAAATTTGTCTGTGAAGCCATCTGGTCCTGGAATTTCATTTGTTGGAAGTTTTAAAATCAGTTTATATTTCAGTACTTGCAATTGACCTGTTCATATCTTCTGTTTCTCCCTGGTTCATTCTTGGGAGATTATACATTTCAAAGAATTTGTCCATTTTATCGGTATGTAGACTGAGCAACTTCACTTTCACTTTTCACTTTCATGCATTGGAGAAGGAAATTGCAACCCACTCCAGTGTTCTTGCCTGGAGAATCCCAGGGACGGGGAGCCTGGTGGGCTGCCGTCTATGGGGTCGCACAGAGTCGGCCATGACTGAAGTGACTTAGCAGCAGCAGCAGCAGCAGCAGCAGGTGCTTAATAGTAGTATTTTATGAGTGTTTATTTCAGCAGTGTCCACTGTAATTTGTAATTTGTCCTTTTTCATTTCTAATTTTACTGACTTGAGCTCTCTCCCATGTTTTATTGAAAAAGCTCTATAAATTTTATTTTTTTTTCAAAGAACCAGCTTTTAGTTTCATTCATATTTTCTATTGTTTTCTTCATCTGTTTTTCATTTATTTCTGCTCGGCTCTTTAAGATTTCTTTCCTTCTACTAACTTTGGATTTTGTTCTCATTTCTCCAGTTGCTTTAGGTGTAAGTTTGGGTTGTTTGAGATTTTTCTTTTTCCTGAGGTAAGACTATTACTATAAAACTCCCTGTTAAAACTGCTTCTGCTGCATCCCATAGGTTTTGGATCATCATGCTTCTGTTTTCATTTGTCTCCAGGTATTTTATTTCCTCTTTATTTTTCTCAGCAATCCACTGGTTGTTTAGTAGCACATTGTTTAGCCTCCACATGTTTTTTTTTTTTTTAACAGCTGTTTTTCCCCCTTGATTTTTAATCTCATAGTGTTTTGAGAAAATATGCTTGATACGATTTCAATATTCCTGAATTTAAGAATTTTTAAATTTTAAATTTGCTCACTTTGTGACCCAGCATGTGATCAGTCCTGGGAAATGTTCCATGTATCTTGAAAGTGTGTATTCTCCTGCTGTCAGATGAAATGTTCTATAAATATCAAGTCTCTCTGCTTATAATGGGTGTGTTAAGGCCTGTGTTTCCTCTTGATTTTCTGTCCAGATGATCTGACCATTGATGAAACTGGGGTTTAAGGTCTTCCACTCTTCCTGTGTTACTGACAGTTTCTTCTTTATGCATACTAGCATGTGCCTTGTATATTGAGGCTCTCCTATGTTGGGGGCATAAATATTTACAATAGTTATACCTTCTTAGACTGATCCCTTGGTCATTATGTAGTGTCCTTCTTTGTCTCTTGTAACAACAGTCTTTAAGGTCTATTTTGCCTTAACATTCCTGCTGCAGCTTTCTTCTGAATTCCATATGCATGGAATATGTTTTTCCATTCTCTCACTTTCAGTCTATATCCCTAGATCTGGAGTGGGAGGTCTCTTATAGATAGCATACATACAAGTCTTGCTTTTTTATCCATTATCCAGTGTATGCCCTTTGCTTGAAGCATTTAAACATTTAACCTGTTTACATTTAAGGTAAATATTGATATGTATGTTTCTATCACCATTTTCTTAATTGTTTTGGATGTTAGGGAAGTTTTCAGCTATTGATAATCTTTAATTCCTTTATCATTTTTATCACCTCCTTTTTGAACTTGGTGCCTAGCAGACTGGAAAGGCCTGTTTCATTGTTTCTTCTTTCAGGGGATTTTTCCTGTCTCAGTTCAGTTCAGTTCAGTCGCTCAGTCGTGTCCGACTCCTTGCGACCCCATGAATCGCAGCACGCCAGGCCTCCCTGTCCATCACCAACTCCCGAAGTTCACTCAGATTTACGTCCACCAAGTCCGTGATGCCATCCAACCATCTCATCCTCTGTTGTCCGCTTCTCCTCCTGCCCTCAGTCCTTCCCAGCATCAGAGTCTTTTCCAATGAGTCAGCTCTTCTCATGAGGTGGCCAAAGTACTGGAGTTTCAGCTTCAGCATCATTCCTTCCAAAGTACACCCAGGGCTGATTTCCTTTAGGATGCACTGATTGGGTCTCCTTGCAGACCAAGGGACACTCAAGAGTCTTCTCCAGCACCACAGTTCAAAAGTATCAATTCTTCGGTGCTCAGCTTTCTTCACAGTCCAACTCTCACATCTATACATGACCACTGGAAAAACCATAGCCTTGACTATTTAGTTGGAAATAGTTCCTTCACTTTTACTTTTTCTCAAATTTTTCTGTCTCTGTAAATTCAGGAGCAACAGTTACTATGGTCCTGAGGGGCTGTTTTTATGTGCGACCATCCCTGTGCAGACTGTGTGAGTCCAATATTCTGGGTGCAAGCACTGTTTACAAGTGAGGACAGGCATACATCCAAAGGGTGTGCTGGCTGTCATCCTTCTGATAGGGGGTGTGGCTGGTGTGGTGACGAAAGCCTTGTCTGGAAGTTGTGTCGGACCTCTTTGATGTGTGGCTGTCACAGACCTGTCAGGGATGGGGTCTGCTTCCCAGTTGTTTGAGTAGAGGCCCTGAGGGTCAGGTTTGATAAGGGCCTGTTGCTCATGTGTGTGTTCTGTCCCCAGGAAGGTGAGCACGAATGCAAGTGAGGCCTGTGTAGTCACAGAGAGCCTGGGCACTGAGTGCCCATGCAGGGGTCCTCGGTTCTACCCAGAAACAGCCCAAATGCTGCATCCCTTTCTCCATTTTGTTTATGCAAGACATAATGCCAGGCTGCTGCTAGGGCCTGAGGTGTGGCTGTGGGGACTGAGGTGGCTGTGCTGCCTCTTAGAAACTGGGCTGCCTATATGGCAGGACTCTCCCAGGGCCTATCTGCTCAGATCCAGCTCCAAGCTGTGGTGTGAGGTGGGCAGGACTGGAATACTCCATTTGGAAAGGGATCCCAGCATGCTTCACCCTAGGGGCTGTCTGCAGAGTACATGGGATTTTGTGATATAGGCCACCACCCAGTGTGTTCACCAACAAAGTGGCTGCTGCTGGCCCCACCCCCACGGCTGGAACACTGATAACGGGCTTACATACCAGCCACAGCCGCACCACGTGCTCACTCACAAAGCCTGCAGCCAGAGTTGCAGTGAGGCTCCTATGACAGAGCTGCCCCAGCTCATGCATGAGCTAACAATGGCAGCCCAGACAGCATTAATTTACCTTATTTGGAACTCGATCAAGTCTATTTCTTTACATCCACTCTGTTTTCATTAAAGTTCTAACTGTATAAAAAAGTAATTATTTAAGCTAATTATAAGTCATCAAGGGTGTAAAACATAATAAGATGAGAGTAAGCTTCGATGTTCTTATTTATTCAAAATAGCATAGAGTTAAAGAATGCATGTTCTTAATGAATAAGTCACAGTCCTTAGTAGGTTTGACAGATGAAGTGATGAAGTATAGGTATACCTTGGTTTGCATGCCACATATATGTCTTCATTTTCCAAATAAGAAAACAAGCAAGTGACATCCTTGCAATGAAATGTGAAAGAAAACTCTTTCATTTTTGGATTAAAATAGTGTGTACAGTTTTCCTAGTCCAGTACTTGCTAGCACATAAAATAAATTTCATAGAACACTGAAGACAGAAGACCGTTCACCAATGTAATAGGGAAACATTTCAGCTTATTTCCACTACCATGCTTTTTTAAAATCAAATCCTTTATTTATTTATTTGGCTACATCAGGTCTTAGTCGTGACATGCAGAATCTTAGTCCCCTGACCAGGGATCAAACCCAGTCCCCTGGCTAGGAAGCCCATTTCTTAACCACTGGACCATCAGAGAATTCCCACCACATTTGTATTGAGGAGAATCTTGCTACAATAACTCATACTTCATGTTTCTTGGTTATTTTTCTTGAATAAGATTTTTTCTTTATTTTGCCGGACATTATAAGAGTCCTTAATGAAGAGAAATACTTTCAGAAAGGAATAGGTTTTTTTAATATATACAAGTCACTCTCGGTTTCTCATCTGACATGTAAATCATTTGGAAGTCATTATTACTATCCTCATAACAAGACAAAAAACTGAATAAACTAAAAATCAACAGCTCTTTTAGATCTGTTAGAGAATTGATGTCAAAGGCAAACCACTGCCTCCAAATTGGAGACAAATAGGAGAAACAGAATCACAGCTTCCTGGAGCAGAAGCTCAAGAGCAGAAACCTCTGCAGGAATCAGAAAAGTTGGGGGGAGGGGGGAGGAGGGGGTGGGGAGTTCTAATTCCTAACTGATGAAGTGCTCTAGGCTCAATGTGCGCTGGGCTTCCCAGGTGTCTCAGTGGGAAAGAATCTGCCTACCAATGTAGGAGACGAAGTTTCAATTTCTGGGTCAGGAAGATCCCTTGGAGCAGGAGAGAGCAACCCCCTCCAGTATTCTTGCCTAGGAAATCCCATGGACAGAGGAGCCTAGCAGGCTACAGTCCACAGAGTTGCAAAAGAGTTGGAGATGACTTAGCAACTATACAACAACAATGTGCACCCATTTGAGAGATTAAAAAATCCTGGGAGAGATTCAGTGTTAGAGGTCCTCACACTTGTTTACGTTTTAACTTCAGGAGCCCTACCATGTCTCACAGTAAAGATCAGAGAAAACTCCTCTCTGCTTTGAGCTGGTAGAGGAGAAAAGTCGCCATTTATCCAGAACAGTCTGTTCTCTCTAACAAGACTTGCCCTCAATAGAGAACACGAATCAGTATTACCTATTACAGTAGCTAAAATCCAAGTCACTGATAACCCCAAATGCAGATAAGAATGAGAAGAAATGGGAACTCTCATTCACTGAGGTGGGACTGCCAACTTTGGAAAATAGATTGTCCGTTTCATACAAAACTAAACCTAGTCTTACTGTAAGATCCAGCTGTTGTGTACCTTGGTGTACTTACAAATGAGAACTTCTGTCCACACAACAACTTACACACTAATGCTTATAAAAACTTTATTCACATTTGCTAAAGGTGAGAAGAAAACAGGATGTCCTTCATAGGTGAATAGATAGAAACTGTGGTGCATGCATATAAGGAAATGTTATCCAGTGATAATAATAAATGAGCTAGCAAGTCACAAAAAGAAACAGAAAAACCTTAACTGGTACATATTGCTAACATAAAGAAGCTAATCTAAACAGACTATGTACTGTATGACTCCAACTATATCACATTCTGGAAAAGACTTATTGTTAACTCATAATTTATTATTTACACACGTATTTCTTAGTAAAAATACTGAGAAATCCGCAAGGAAAAATAGTAACTAAAGAATATTTTAATAGACTTCATTTAGAATTATAAAGAAATAATTAACCTGAGGAAGTATATATATATATATATACACACATATATATATGCATTTCATTCTTCCCTAGTTAAAGCCACAGAGCGAGGAGTAACTGTGATGCATTTTGATGATGTCTGCAGAAAAAGAAAATCCAACTGTGTTTAAATTGAGAGATCGTTCACATACTAATGTAGTTGAGAAGTTATCTATTGTTCAGAAAAATAACAAGGTAAATTTCAGAATTACATTTCACTTTGCAGTTCTTGCCTGTCATTCACTGCTACTTTGGTCAAGGTGAAATTTGGAACAACCAAAAATAACATACAGTATCAATCAGTCCCAACACCCTCCATACCTGTTCTACATGCAGCATAGGAAATATTTTATTTGCTTGAAACTGACAGACAAGTTTGAGCAATGTAGAAGAAAAGGAATATACTTTCAGAGTCAACAAAATATTTGATCATCTTTATGTGCAAGCCACATACCAAGGTGAATTTTGTAAATTACATAATAATGGTGACACTCTTTTTAATGTTGGTTTAAAGAAGTCAGTATTGTTGATATATAATTGACAGAAAGTGAGTTGTGTTTAATTTTCTCTGTGCATGCCTATGTGTGTTTGGGGAAAACTGAAATTCACACACAATTTAAATATATTCTACATCATGCTGCAAAATAAATCATTTCACTAAATAAAAATTGTTCATCTATTTCAAGGTAGTGGTCAACACTTCCTGTTTGTCAACTCATCTGGCCCCAAAGAAGGATACACTGCAAGAATCACCACGTCCCAATACTTCCCAGCAAGCCTGGGAATGTGTGCTGTTCGGTTCTGGTTCTACATGGTTGATCCCAGGAGCACAGGGTCTTAAAGGTACAAAGGGAAACAGATTTGTCTTTCACTGACATATTCAGAGCACGTGTTTAAACATTCCTCTCTTTTTTTGGTAGCCAGACAACACTGATCCTGATTCTATTAATTTCTCATTTCTTTCTGGGGCAATGAGACTTTGGCAAGGAGTTCCGTCATTCATCTTAATCTCATTCAAGATTTATCTCATTCATGGCTGCCACCTGAACTCAATTATGGTGCATGCTATTTAAAAGATTATCTACAGATGAAAGATTATGGGCAGATTCTACATGTACCTTCAAATAACAACTTAGATAGGAACAATAAAGAAATGTGACAAGAGGGATAGTAATGGAGAGGATTCTCTTCCCCAAAGTAAAAGCAAAGCAAACTTAAGATTATATTATCAGCTCACACTGAAAACAATGTGCCTGCTTTATTTTAAACTAATTGAATACAAGAATCTACACCAAATGCTAATGTCTTTAAATAAACAAGTTGCTGCATCTATACTTCTTATATGAAAGATCAATAAATGAAATTTTTACTTGTTAGGAGCCAATTTTGAAATCTTAATTTCTAATGAAAAGATTGTGTATCAGAATACAACATGTAGTAATATTGCCTTGGAATTATGCAGTCATTTGTTGTTGGGATAAATATACAATTTGGAATTTTTGTCATTATCTCAAACATTGTCGCTTGTAAATAATAACAGCTGTTATTAAGTGATTCCTATCTTTCTGGCTATTTACTTTAACCTTAGTGTGTTAGCAGTTTTAATTCTCACATTGACCTAAAGAGGTAGTGTTTAGCTTTCCCAAAATCTTCAGTAAAGAAACTGAACTCAAAGTGACTTAATAACTTCCATGATTACACAATTGACCAAAAATCTGACATCCTTGTCAGATTTCAAAAATCTGACAGCATTGTTGCTCATATTTTCTGCATTATTCAGAGACATCTAAGGAGAAATATGAAGGAAAGAGAGAAATAATAAAAGGCCTTATCAATTCTAGCCATTGCTGGAAAAGAAACTCTTATCAAGTAAAAATAAAAGCATGCAAGAAAGTGGAAAATCTGTTTTTCTCAAGAGAAATCAGTAAAACAACAAAGAAAGATATTCATTTTTAACAGTTTAGATAAATGTATTTTTTACATCCTAAAAAAATTTTGGATTTTTTTTTGTTTTTACATGTAGTATGTAAATATTCAGTATAGCCTTTTGCTTATGCTAAATTTTATCCTAAACATTGATCTTAAAAAGACTCTATAATATGTTGTTTTCACTGATATTTTAAAACATAGATACTGCAATTAAAGAGGACAGTAGTCATGGTTATTTGTTTCACACAGAAACAAATATGAAATGGAAACCTTTCAACAGAATGCACAGAGATTTCAGTCACTTTCTAACAAAATGTTGCTTTCTTGATTCAAAACTAACATTTATATATCCTTTAGTTATTTACCAGCTGGGCAGTCAGTGCTACAGGCTCAATATTTTTGTCTCCCCAGATTCAGGTGTTAAATCCTAACTATGACAGTCAGCTAGTTGAGTTACCTAGTTAAACAGCCCACTGTTTTTAGCCATGCTTCTGCAAACAGTCTTTGAAATGAAAATGTTGGTTTCAAGTCATGATTTCTGATAGCTTGCTTAAAATAGTGATTACAGTTTTTTTCTAACTGGAAGGCAGCTATTAAGTGTACCATTGTTTTTATACTCTCAGCTGTCTTCAGAGAGGTCTACTGGAAAGAACAGTGGAAGGGAATTGAATAAGGCTGACATGCAGGTTTTGTAGAGAAAGTGCCCTCCTCAATACCAGATTGTCTTGGTAGGTTTGACGGTCCCCATGGCTTGTTACCGCCTCCACAAGGGACCCAAGCAGAACCAATTATAGTCACTTCCAGGATTTGATGCAGTGTTTACAAGAGGCTTTCTCTGTCTTGTGTGTTGCAAGTCACTGGCCAGAAGTAGACTAAATCTGGGGCTCTTGGAGACCATCTTTCCCGATATGGGGAGAGAGATTGTCTGAGAAAGAAGCTAGCACACAGAGGAATTCGGGACCAAAAGAAGGAAGACAGAACTGTTTCTGTTTAAATCCCAGAGCCTGCTTTACCTGAGTCAGGAAAGTTCTCTTTGTTACTTGCTATTGGAAAATTCCTGTTACAGAAACCCAGGGAGAAACTGTTTGTAATGTATGCTCATGTCTCTGATGGATCACAGTAACTGTGGCAAGTCTGTTTCTCAACTGTTGCTTTTAATCTTGAGTTATTCCCAGTCTGAAAAACTCCCTGAGTATACTATATTTTTATATTATGTGAACAAGTCAGTGAAGTGGAAACCCATTCTTTCCACTCTTTTAAAGTGAGACTTTCCAGCTGCATACTATTCTTTCATGGGCAACTGTTTTTCTTTTTTGTATTCTCTAATTTGAGTATAACAGTGTCACATTTTATAAAATTTCCTTGGCAGGGGTATTTCAGCTGGTGTGTTGCCTTAGAAAGAATCATCTCTACTTACAGTATTAACAAAACTGATGGACACCTAGCATCTTACAAAGGGTCTGAAAACCCACCTTTGTGAATATATTGTCTAAAGTAACCAAAATAATACTATCTAGATTTATGATGAGGAAGAACTTCTTTTTAATATTAAAAAAAATTTAAGACTATAATAAATGATAATATGTACTGAGCCATGATGCACATAAATAGATATTCACTGCTATCAGCATGCAATTATAAAGAGCATTTTGGAAATGAAAAGCTTTATAATTTTTATATTATTTATCAAAATATTCTACATCTACAAATATAAGGAAATAAAGATAGATATGCATGATGTTTTATTTATAAGTGTCTTCATCTCACTGTTGTTTATAAAAAGGAATATTTGAAACCACCTGAATGTCAAATATTAAGAATTGGTGAAATATAGTACATTCACTCTTACAGTGAAATACTGTGGAGAAGTTAATTCTGTAAATGAATAATTGGTAATAAAGAGAAGCATTTGTGGTTCATTAATAACCAAAGTAACCAAATTAACAAATATATATTCTAGAATATAATATAAAAAATATCTAATTTCACATATTTTAACATGAGACTATTCCTTTATATAAATAAGTATATATGTGTGTATAAATATATATATATGTGTGTGTGTGTGTGTGTGTGTGTGAAAAAATATATGGAAGGATATACACTAAAATGAAAAGAGTAATTGTCTTTAGATGGTGAGATGAAAAGATTCTTTTCATTACTTTTATTTATTTTATAATTTTTCTATATTAAGCATATGGTGCCTTTCTAGTAAGAAAAATATATACAAGAGTATTTCTAAAGGATCTTCACCTTTGAAAATGTTGAAAGACACAGCCCAAGGATATCCATAAACAGGTCACTTCTTGAGTTAATAAAGAGCAAATGTGACTCTGGAGCACTTGGTAGATTATAAACCATCTCTTAGATTGATAACATAAATTTTTTCAAAAGGATATGTCAAAGAAAATATCTAAAGTGAAGTTCCACACTAAAGTGTCTATGAGGTCCTAAAAATACCCTGGCATTCCTAAAAGAGATCAGATAGCAGATTGTGCTAGAATGGTTTCTTGTCAGCACAACTCTGAAATTGTACTGAGTGTTATGTATCTCTTGCCTTTCTGCGCTCTGTTCTGTATCTCAGAGAATATTTCCCAGACTCCTTTGCTACTGCATTCCTGAATAAGTTTGACCAAAGGAAGGTACGGGCCAAAAATCAGGGCAGGAAGAGGAGACAAGCCTTCCTCCTCTTTCTCTCTTCTCTTTTTCTGTATATTTATATCTATATTTCTCTAGCTGAGTTTGTACTGCATCTCATCTGTGACTCTGTTCCCCCAGAAGGCCTTACCTCCCTGATTCAACTCCCACCAAGGATATTAACAAATTCCGTCTTCTTCCGCAACTCAACTTTGCTACTCCCTCCCTTTGACTTTAGGTTTCAGAGGAGAAACTTCTTCCTGCACATGCTAATCTATAGGTTGCCTCATAATTTCCCTGGTGATTTCTCATCTCTTCCATAAACTTAGTACCTATTACCTATATTAAAGTTCCTCTATTTGAAATATATCAGTTTCTGTTTCCTAACTCCTCCCTGTATAGGTACCTACCTCAAAGAAAACACAAATCTTTCAAAGACATTAACTGATAAAACAGTGAAAAACTGTGAATGAGCACCAATTTAAATTTGTCATCCTTACATTAACTTCTTAAAAACTTGCTGTCTGGTAGAGGAAGACAGAAAACAAATTGAAAAAAAAAACCAACACTAATATGACAGCTTCTGTTTGTGATATAATACTATGGACCAAATTAAACTGTTTCCTATAATACATAATTACTCATGGTCTGCTGAGAAAGTTATTTTATATTGAATAGTAAGAAAGTCTCTCTGAGAAATATGAGGTTTGAATTTAGACTTGAAAACTAGAAAGATCCATTCTTGTCAATAACTGTAGTAAGAATGTTCTAGGTAAAAGAAATAAGCTAACGGAAAAGCTCAAAAGTAGAAGGTATTTGAAGGCCACTGTAGTGGAACAAAATAAGTAAGAGAAAGAGAGAAATGATCAGAGATAGGTGGGAAGCAGCTCCTTCAGGGCCTTGCAGAGATGATAAGGAAATTAGATTTTATTCTAAGAATCATGGAAAGTCATTGGAGAGTCTTAGTCAGCTTGAACTACTGTAACAAATTACCGTGAAGTGGGTGGATCAAACAACAGAAGTTTCCTTCTCATAGCTCTGGAAGCTCAGAAGTTCAGGATCAATGTATGGGCCAATTTGGTTCCTCTTGTGGACCTGCTTCCTGGTTTGTAGATAACTGGCTCTCACTGTGTGCTCAACCTGTGGATAGAAATCATCTTTTTGGGGTCTCTTCTTAAAAGGACACTGATCTAATCCACAGGACCCCACGCTCATGAGCTAATTACCTTCCAAAGACCCCAACCTCCCCAAATCAAAACATTGAGAATTTGGGCTTCAAGTTAAGAATCTGAGGGGATATATTCAGCCCATAGCCGAGAGTATTAAACTGAGGAATAATAACATCTTCTTTGAAAATTTAGAAGATATGCTGTGTGGAAAAGGGACAGGACCTGGGGGCAGGAGGAGGAAATCAGAAGTGGATGTGAAACAGGAAGGCAAGTTAGATGATTTCCAAGGGTCCCCAGCTGATTTAAAGTGGGGTGTAAGAATAAACTGGAAAACAATTGTTACAAATAATGAACAAGCCTGAGCTCTTCATTGGCTTATTAAGATTATCTTCTAAATAAAACACACTTTAATTTTATTAGTATATTAGTGAAGGGCATCATATAAAGTTAGTTTAATCAAAATGTTATACAGTTGATAAGATTAAGGTGAAATTCAATTATATGTCCCTATTACTTTTTTAGGATAAAAAGCCAAATAATTCACATATATCCATCCTACAAAGTAGAAAGCTTCATGATGAAAGAAATGTTTTATAGAAACTAGAAAGCCTGATACTAAATGTATAATATTCAGGATAGTGAATGAATAATATTCAGAATAATAAGATGTCTATTTAGGCTTCAGTATCCTCTGATTCACAGGCTCATGATTTATGGAGCAATGCTAATACATACTTTATTTTCTAGGTCAGTTTCTTTCTTTCAATTACATACCTACATATAAAATTAAAAGTGCTCTTTAAAATTGTGCTGGTCATTTTCTGATACATATTGCCAAAAAAGTCCTAAGTGAAACCAAAAACTAGAAAGCCTGATACTAAATGTATAATATTCAGGATAGTGAATGAATAATATTCAGAATAATAAGATGTCTATTTAGGCTTCAGTATCCTCTGATTCACAGGCTCATGATTTATGGAGCAATGCTAATACATACTTTATTTTCTAGGTCAGTTTCTTTCTTTCAATTACATACCTACATATAAAATTAAAAGTGCTCTTTAAAATTGTGCTGGTCATTTTCTGATACATATTGCCAAAAAAGTCCTAAGTGAAACCAAATTAATTTTCCATGAGATTATTTAGTTTCAGCAGTCCAGCTCCTAGCTTCTGACTTGTCCTGATATTTAATGCTAGCTCAGGTGAATTATTTAATATCTATGAAAAGAGGTAAAGTATGGCACAGGACAAGAGAATTTCCCTGCAAATAACTAATAGCCCTTTATTCCTCTAGACTCATTTTTTAAAGACACAAAAAGGAAGTGAACTTTTGTAATTAATACTTTTCAAAATGTTCTTTGTAATTTATAGAAGGATTTCTTTGTTCAAGGGAGAAAAATGTTTTATTTCCTAAAACTTCTTTCAGTGATAACAGAAGAGTTAATATCTAAAGGGGCTTCCCATAAGCTAATTGTTCATAGATCGGAACAGTTAGCCTACAAGATTGAAGTGATTTTTATTTTAAAGTTGAGTTTTAGGTAGCCCAGTGGTTAAAATTAAACTTCGCCTTCTAGTACAGAGTATGGGTTCAATCCCTGCTTGAGGAGCTAAGATTTAACATCCCTCATCACCAAGTAACCAAAAAACAGAACGAACAGAAGCAATATTGTACTGAATTTGATAAAGACTTTAAGTATTGTCCACATTAAAAAAAAAACTTAAACAAAATAAAGTTGAGTTTTAGAGCTAAATGAGTTCTGCAAAACGTATGGAATTCAACATGTAAATCTTCTGTTCAGGAAGCCATTATTGCCATGGCCTTATGCTTGTAAATTTTGCTGTGTTTTGTTTTAATGTGATACTTAGAAGAATTGTAAGAGCAGTGGGGAAAAAATGAGCATAATGTAAGATGGTTACTATATGTTTTATACTGAAGTTCTTTACATTGATCTAATCTACCAGACCACCTGACCTGCCTCTTGAGAAACCTATATGCAGGTCAGGAAGCAGCGGTTAGAACTGGACATGAAACAAAAGACTGGTTCCAAATA
>SJYC01059172.1:0-40394 GCA_006408675.1 Madoqua kirkii
TGGCAAGAATACATGGAAGAACTGTACAAAAAAGATCAAGACCCAGATAATTATGACGATGCGATCACTAATCTAGAGCCAGACATCTCGGAATATGAATTCAAGTGGGCCTTGGAAAGCATCACTATGAACAAAGCTAGTGGAGAAGATGGAATTCCAGTTGAGCTGTTTGAAATCCTGAAAGATGATGCTGTTCAAGTGTTACACTCAATATGCTAGCAAATTTGGAAAGCTCAGCAGTGACCACAGGACTGGAAAAGATCAATTTTCATTTCAATCCCAAAGAAAAACAATGCCAAAGAATGCTCAAACTACCGCACAATTGCACTCATCTCACATGCTAGTAAAGTAATGCTCAAAATTCTCCAAGCTAGGCTTCAGCAATATGTGAACCGTGAACATCCAGATGTTCAAGCTGGTTTTAGAAAAGGCAGAGGAACCAGAGATCAAATTGCCAACATCCACTGAATCATCGAAAAAGCAAGAGAGTTCCAGAACAACATCTATTTCTGCTTTATTGACTGTGCCAAAGCCTATGTCTGTGTGGATCACAATCAACTGTGGAAAATTTTGGAAGAGCTGGGAATACCAGACCACCTGACCTGCCTCTTGAGAAATCGGTATGCTGGTCATAAAGCAACAGTTAGAACTGGACATGGAACAACAGACTGGTTCCAAATAGGAAAAGGAGTACGTCAAGGCTGTATATTGTCACCCTGCTTATTTAACTTCTATGCAGAGTACATCATGAGGAATGCTGGACTGGAAGAAACACAAGCTGGAATCAAGATTGCTGGGAGAAATATCAGTAACCTCAGATATGCAGATGACACCACCCTTATGGCAGAAAGTGAAGAGTAGCTAAAAATCCTCTTGATGAAAGTGAAAGAGGAAAGAGAAAAAGTTGGCTTAAAGCTCAACATTCAGAAAACAAAGATCATGGCATCCGGTCCGATCACTTCATGGGAAATAGATGGGGAAACAGTTGAAACAGTGTCAGACTTTATTTTGGGGGACTTCAAAATCACTGCAGATGGTGATTGCAGCCATGAAATTAAAAGACGCTTACTTCTTAGAAGAAAAGTTATGATCAACCTAAATAGTATATTCAAAAGCAGAGACATTACTTTGCTGACTAAGGTCCATCTAGTCAAGGCTATGGTTTTTCCTGTGGTAATGTATGGATGTGAGAGTTGGACTGTGAAGAAGGCTGAGCGCCACAGAATTGATGCTTTTGAACTGTGGTGTTGGAGAAGACTCTTGAGAGTCCCTTGGACTGCAAGGAGATCCAACCAGTCCATTCTGAAATTTAGACCTGGGATTCCTTTGGAAGGAATGATGTTAACGCTGAAACTCCAGTATTTTGGCCACCTCATGAGAAGAGTTGACTCATTGGAAAAGACTCTGATGCTGGGAAGGATTGGGGGCAGGAGGAAAAGGGGGCGACAGAGGATGAGATGGCTGGTTGGCATCACGAACTCGATGAATGTGAGTCTGAGTGAACTCCAGGAGATGGTGATGGACAGGGAGGCCTGGCGTGCTGCAATTCATGGGGTTGCAAAGAGTCAGAGATGACTGAGTGACTGAACTGAACTAAACTGATAGTTAAAGCTATGGTTTTCCCAGTAGTCATGTACAAATGTGATTGTTGAACCATGAAGAAGGCTGAGCACCAAAAAACTGATGCTTTCGAACTATGGTGTTGGAAAAGACTCCTGAGAGTCCCTTGGATAGCAAAGAGGTCAAACCAGTCTATACTAAAGGAAATAACCCTGAATATTCATTGGAAGGACTGATGCAGAAACTGAAGCTCCAGTACTTTGGCCACCTGATGTGAAGAGCTAACCAACTCATTGGAAAGACCCTGATGCTGGGAAAGACTGAGGAGAAGGGAGAGATAGAGGATGAGGCCATTGGATGGTGCCACTGACTCAATGGACATGAGTTTAAGCAAACTCCAGGAAATAGTGAAGGACAAGGAAGCCTGGTGTACCATAGTTCATGGGGTCACAAAGTGTTGGACATGACTTAAAGACTGAACAACAACAACTTGTGTAACAGAAAAAAACAATAAAAAAAAAAATTGGTGTAACAGTTATTTAAATCATTCTCCTAAACATGGCACCCTCAATGTATAGTATGTGTTTGGTGTTGGGGTGGGGGATGCTATCGGTATTCCTTTTCTCTATAATTGCCCCTGTGACATAACATTTAATCCTTTTGTTCTGCTGCTTTTGAAGGTTAACTTTTGAATGAACTGTTCAAGGACAAGAGCCACCAAGACTACATCCTTTTTGTCAAACTTTTCAAAGCCCTTTCTGGTCAGTTTCAGAGTCCTCTTGGGTTTGCTATCTAATCTATATCTGTCCTATTAGAAGAACTGGCCCTTCAGGGGCCCCCATCTCTTAAACAATGCAAGAGGAAATTCTTTATATTCCCTGTGTTTCTTCCAGACTTCCAAACTTCAGAATAAGACATTTAGGGAATTTCCTGGAAGTCCAGTGGATAGGAATGTGTGCTCTCACTGTCAAGGGCCTGGGTTCAATCCCCGGTAAAGGAACTAAGATCTTTCAAGCTATGTGGCCAAAAAAGAGAAGAGAGTCTCACTTAAATTCAGCAGTTTCTTAAATGCAAAACGACCTTGGGCCCTCTAGGGGTGATGCAGAGCACAATGAATCATTGAGGGCCAGGTATTTGAGGTATTCTAGAAAGGACATCTGATACACTGATTGGCAACTACCCTTATCACCATATATAATAATATGGTCAGAAATAATTGGATTACGAATTAATAAAATATTGTATATAAACAGTTCCTAATAATAAAGGAAAATGCATTTTAGATTTAAGTAAGGTAAATAAGTAAAGTCACTCAGTCATGTCCGACTCTTTGCAACTGCCATGAACGGTAGCCAACCAGGCTCCTCTGTCCATGGGATTTTCCAGGCAAGAGTACTGGAGTGGGCTGCTATTTCCTTCTCCAGGGAATCTTCCCAACCCAGGGATTGAAACTAGGTCTCCAACATTGCAGGCAGACACTATACCATCTGAGCCACCAGGGAAGTCAATTTTAGATTATATTCACACAAATCAGGACACTAGATTACCACTTAGTTCAATGAAGTCATAACTTACAAATTGATAACCTGAATTAATGACTTGCCCCAAGTCTCTGATTTTTACCATGTGATGCTACATAGAGGCAAGGACCTGGCCCATTTCTTAATTATCACTAGTGCTATAGAAATTCTTCCAATGATATGTTGAGTAAAAGGAGAAATGATAAAAGTGTTAAGTTTCAGGAAGGAAAAATGTATGTAAAAAAGTTTAATATATACTTATATTTATAGAACTGTGCATTCAAAATTAAATAGGTTCTAGTTTGTATGGCACATGCTTAAGGCAATTTACACATCAGATTTTCTGCTTATTCCTTTTCTTTATTATTAATCCTTAATTTTAAAGTGCATTTTTATGATATTATGTTATTATGAAAGTTGTTGAGAGGCATTATCAGTATTTAGTCTATAATTTTATTCTTTTATTAAACACATTTCAACTGTCCCACGCTAACAAGTTCACTCTCATTCCTGTTACATGCTGAACCTCATAGTCCTTATATCCACAAGTGGTGGTACAACTGCTTATCAATGGCAGCTTTTGAGAATAACCTCAGAGAATGTTTAACAGAGGAAACAATGATACACACAAATATCCCCAGGCAAAAAAGTAGGAAGTCTGTGTAGATGAGCAGACTTAGCAAATTTCTGCCCTCTAAACAGACTTATCAAACTCTATATAATACCCTCCATTTGAGCATTTCATACTATTTTAGCAGAAACATAGTTAGTCATGTACTAAGGCAGTAATTCTCAACGTGTACACATGCTGGTGTGTCAGTCATTTGTAAAATGGGACACAGGTAATATGCAAGAACAATAGGTAAAATGAACCGCAGTATTTTGCAGTGATTTCTTCCCTTTTTGAATATAGCTTCAAGATTCTCCCTGTATCAGTGTCCTATATTTCTTCTGGCAGGTCTTACTGGAGAGAGACAAGAAAGGTAAGGTCGTCCCTAGTGTGCCAGGCATTTTGCTAAGCAGTTCGTGTGACCCTGAGGGTGCTGTGATGGGGAGTGTGTCCATAGGAGAAGGTGTTCAGCAGAATGTTTCATCCAGCGTGTAGTGTAGTGAGAATCATGGGCTTATGTTAACAGCTTAGCAAAGGTGGGTGCACAGACCTTGATGGCAGAGATACTTCAGTAGTGCAGACAGAGGAAACAGTGCTGACATGTGCTGTTATCTTTTATTGTATATAATAGGAAAATAAATCTCAGGATGGGAAAATCCTTGCTGTTAGTTTCTATTAAAGTATAAATTAGCAGGCTGAGAAGGCACTCTATGAAATGCAAAGGTTGACACTCAGGATAAGGAACTAATCGAATATGACCTTCAAATTAGACTTTCCCTTTAAAATATAATAAAAGCAGGAAAAGAAAAGTGACCTCAAGTTGAAGAGTTATGCTGTTAAAAATTAAAATCAAGTCACAGTTTTAGGATAGAGACGTGGGAATTTGCAAAAGAAGATATTTCTTACACCTGCCTAAAAGCAAGCTAGGTGCAAAGTCACCTTGAGAAAGAACCAAAAGTCAGCTCTGCTTTAAAGTCTGGGTCCCAAGCTGAATATGACTTCTTAAAAAGAGAAAAACACTTAATATATTCATAGTTAAGGAAACCTTTTTTTTTTTGCATTTTTATTTTGTGATATCCATCAGTCTATTTTCCTGATAGATTTAGGCTTTAATGCTTTGTTTAGGAAGCTTTTTCCTGTCATAAATAGCAAAATATTCTCACTTGTTTGTTATCATATAATTTTGATTTTCAGAGCTAACTGATTAATACAGTCATAACTGATTTTGTGTATATGTGGTGAGAAGTTAGAAACTCATGATATTCTTTCCAGATACAAAGCTGGTTATTCCAACACCGTTGATTCAATACTATGCCGTTTCTTTATTGATTAGACATACTTTTGTTATCATTGTTAAGTTTATGTATACCTTTATAAATTTTCTATAGATGTGTAAGAGAATGACTGCTTCTTAGTTGAAACAAAGATAGATACACAGAGATGATGAAAACACAGAGATAAATCATGATCCTCTACAGCCTTACTCACTGTTATTAACTTAATTTGACAATTTAGGAAAAAGACATTTTTCCTCCAAAAGACATTTTTCCTCAGTTTGGTTTCCTGTTTTTATTGCTCTCAGCTTCTATATTTCAAAGCCATGTAGTGGAATGCATGAATATTCAAGATAGTTATATGTGCTGGAGGAATTATAATGTTCATCAATTTTAAATATCAATCCTTTATACTTTCCTAAAATCTTATTTTGTTTGTTTATAATACAGACATCCTCACCACTTTAAAAATAAATGCTTTAACATCTTATTCATCCCAACAATGGAAACAGTGAGAGACTTTATTTTGGGGGCTCCAAAATCACTGCAGATGGTGACTGCAGCCATGAAATTAAAAGACAGTTGCTTCTTGGAAGAAAAGCTTTGACAAACATAGACAGCATATTAAAAAGCAGAGATATTACTTTGCCAACAAAGGTCCATTTAATCAAAGCTATGTTTTTTTCCAGTAATCATGTATGGATATGAGAGTTGGACTGTAAAGAAAGCTGAGTGCTAAAGAATTGATGCTCTTGAACTGTGGCATTGGAGAAGACTGTTGAGAGTCCCTTGGACTTCAAGGAGATCCAAACAGTCCATCCCAAAGGAAATCAGTCCTGAATATTCATTGGAAGAACTGATGTTGAAGCTGAAACTCCAGTACTTTGGTCACTGATGTGAAGAAATGACTCATTTGAAAAGATCTTGATGCTGGGAAAGATATAAGGCAGGAGAAGAAAGGGATGACAAAGGATGAGATGACTAGATGGCATCACTGACTCAATGGACATGAGTTTGAGCAAGCTCTGGGAGCTTGTGATGGGCAGGGAAGCCTGGCGTACTGCAGTCCATAGAGTCACAAAGAGTTGGACACAACTGAGCAACTGAATTGAACTGAACATCAGTTATAAACAGCTTATGGCTGGATTTTTTTTTCTGTAATCTAAGATTTTATAAATCAGTGCAGTTCTTTTACATCTATACAAACCTTTTTTTTTGTGTACATTTTCTATTTGTCTTTTTGTTTGTTTCATTATTTACCATGTTAGCTCTGTCTTCATTTAGATTGATTGTACTTTCTTCTTCTTATTTCCTGTGTTTCTACATTCTAATTGCTATATTTTCCTGTAAAGTGGACACTTAATTTTTAGTAAATCTCTATAAAATATCCATTTTTGTTGAAAATTAATTGCATACTTTAAACTACCTATCCCTCAAAAAAAAAAAAAGACCTTTGGCAAAATTTTATTGACTTAAACTAACCCTCTCAAACAGCTCTTTGACTTACTAAAGTTAGGTGGATGTTATAAATGTCATCTACTTTCCTGGCAATTGTATTCTTTAAAATTCCTTAGACATCATCAGTATATAATTATCAATGATAACTATCAAAGAGCATGATCTTTGCTCACTACTCTTTATTAATCCCTATTGTTCAGTTGCTCAGTCATGTCTGACTCTTTGCAACCCCAGGGACTGCAGCATACCAGGTTTCCCTGTCCTTCACTATCTCTCAGAGTTTGCTCGAAGTCATGTCCATTGAGTTGATAATCCACCCAACTGTCTTATCCTCTGTGGCCCCCTTCTCTTCCTACCCTCAATCTTAATCCCTGTGCAGTCCACTTTTTTAATTCTTTTTGTTTAATGTGTTCATTAGTTTGCTGTGCTCATGGCCACCATAACAAAATACTTTCTCCAGCGGTATATACCCAACCTGTGTGTTCTAGGTATGCAAGTCTGCATCAATAACTCCTAACATAATGACTGACTGGGCTTTTCATGGAATTCTTTGATTAATTATAAGCTAGTGACACATGCATAGATTCTTCTCTATGCTGTCCATCTCTTACAGTTATTCCCGAATTCTGCTGGGAACAGTCAATTTTGTGTTTCTTTCTTTTTTTTTTTTTTCACCTGTGAATGTTTGCAAATTCCTCAGTTTTGTTTATATAATTTCAACCAACAGTTTGCATTTAATTTAAAATTTCCAGAAAGAACTTACCATTTTTGTACATTGGTAGATATGCTCCTAATTGTCCAGTGTTTCTGTGGATGGAACCACTTCTGAGTTGTATAGATAAACGTATGTTTTCAGTTAGCCATCAGAACCAGAAACTGTTTTTCCAAATATTTACAGTTCTTCAGAATACACTAAAAAAAGTAAATCAAATAATAATTCCATGTTTTTTTCTTGTTTGTAGTTTTATAGTCTAAAACTTCCTTCCTTTTGAGGGAAGATCCTTTGAAGGCATTTTGAAGGTAGTCTGTACAGTGATATTACTAACTGGGATTAAAAAACAAAACAAAACTTGGAGGTATCAGACTAACATTGAATGCTACATAGGTCATTCTGCTATTAAGAGGCACTTGAATTCTGATTACTTCTAAATAGTCTGTCTCTTTGAAAGCATGTGAAGTTAATGTTGTAGTTCAGTTCAATTCAGTTACTCAGTTGGGTCTGACTGTTTGTGACTCTGGACTGCAGCATGCCAGACTTCCATCACCAACTCCCAGAGCTTACACAAACTCATGCCCATTGAGTCAGTGATGCCATTCAACCATCTCACCCTCTGTTGTCCCCTATTCTTCCCACCTTCAATCATTCCCAGCATCAGGGTCTTTTCCAATGAGTCAGTTCTTTGCATCAAGTGGCCAAAGTATTGGAGTTTCAGCTTCACCATCAGTCTGCCCAATGAATATTCAGGACTGATTTCCTTTAGGATGGACTGGTTGGATCTCCTTGCAGTCCAAGGGACTCTCAAGAGTCTTCTCCAACATCACAGTTCAAAAGCATCAGTTCTTCAGTGCTCAGCTTTCTTTATAGTCCAGCTCTCACATCCATATATGACTACTGGAAAAACCATAGCTTTGGCTAGATGGACCTTTGTTGGCAAAGTAACGTCTCTGCTTTTTAATATGCTATCTAGGTTGGTCATAATTTTTCTTCCAAGAAGCAAGCATTTTTTAATTTCATGGCTGCAGTCACCATCTGCAGTGATTTTTGCCTGCCCCCACCCAAAAAAGTCTGTCACTGTTTTCATTGTTTCCCCCATCTATTTGCCATGATGTGATGGGACCAGATGCTATGATCTTAATTTTCTGAATGTTGAGTGTTAAGCCAACTTTTCACTCTCCTCTTTCACTTTCATCAAGAGGCTCTTTAGTTCTTCCTTATTTTCTGCCACAGGGATGGTTCATCTGCATATCTGTGGTTATTAATAATTCTCCCAGCAATCTTGATTCCAGCTTGTGCTTCACCCAGTCCAGCATTTCTTATGATGTACTCTGCTTATGATTTAAATAAGAAGGGTGACAATATACAACCTTGAAGTATTCCTTTCCCGGTTTGGAACCAGTCTGATGTTCCATGGTTTTTTATTTTGTTTTGTTTATAAGTGGTGAAAAATTCTGGTAGCATGCCTCCTCCAGCTTTTTAGAGACTTGAAATAGTCATATTTTGGGGCCATATCTAAGTTGGTACACAGAAATCAATGTGACAAAACTAAACAAAGGTCTGATTCACCAAACAAAATATAACATCCATAGGCAACCATGCTATTAAATATATAGAAGTATTGTTATTGGGTTGTCACATTGCCAGACTCCATTCTTTCATTGACAACTTGGGTGTCTGTGTTCCTCTAATACCTAAACCACAAAGAGTTGATTTTTTTTTTTCTGTTTGTTTTCTTCCCTATTGTTAGGTGTATACTGTTGACGAATCTGGACTAAACATCCTCATGTGGTCCGTGATCGGCAATAAACGAACTGGTTGGATGTACGGACATGTTCCTCTCTCGAGTAACAGTCCATTTAAAGTGGCATTTGAAGCTGATTTGAGTGGAAAAGAGAGCATCTTTATTGCCCTTGATGACATCTCTTTTACCCCAGAATGTGTATTTGGAGGTAAGCAATTCCTTCTGAAAATGGGTGGTACAAAGATTGTTCTAGATATCTAAATAGAAAAGAACTGGGAATTTCTGAGGAATTACATTTCTTTTCATGTGCAGTCTTACTCATACATTGTAGAAAGGGCAGTGTACACAGCTGAAGGTAAAGTTTTTCTCTCCATGAAACTTTATCATGAAATTTCCATGCATTCTAGGCAATAAAGTAGCTTTGACTAAAGTTCTTTAAGAAACCCAGAGAAAATTTAGTCTTCTCTATATAGCTTTGTTGTCTATTTCTTCTTTTAATTTCCAAAGGTTCACAGCAACTGCACAAAGACTCTTCTGCTCACCTGTCTTTTCCATTCAGATTAACTTTTCCCCTTCTGTTTCCACATTACAATCTAGAACTCTTATTCTATTGCATAAAGGGAAAAAAGTCTTATCATTAACTCCTTTCCTAAGAAATCAGACCTTTAACAAAAATCTGAGTTTCTGATGTTTAAGATGCTTCCACTTAACTGGCTATTTGTTCTCATATAAATCCTTCACTTTTATCAATATTAGAGAGTAGGGCCATTGCCTTTCAAACTGTCCATTAATTTTGTATGCTACAACTTTGCTGCATTTATTTATTATTTCCAACAGGGAAATTTTTGGTGAAGTCTACTAACATGAAGTATACTATCACTTTACCTGCAGATAATAATAGTTTTACTTCTTCCATTCCAACGTGGATGCCATTTACATTTTTCCCCCCTGATTGCTGTGGCTAGGACTTCAATCGAAGAAGGCAATGGCAACCCCACTCCAGTACTCTTGCCTGGAAAATCTCATGGATGGAGGAGCCTGGTAGGCTGCAGTCCATGGGGTTGTGAAGAGTCAGACTCCACTGAGTGACTTAACTTTCACTTTTAACTTTTCATGCATTGGAGAAGGAAATGGCAACCCACTCCAGTGCTCTTGCCTGGAGAATCCCAGGAATAGGGGAGCCTGGTGGGCTGCCATCTAAGGGGTTGCACAGAGTCGGACACAGCTGAAGCAACTTAGCAGCAGCAACAGCAAGACTTCAATAGTATATTGAATAAAAGTAGACAAAGTGGGCATCCTTGTCTTGTTCTTGATCTTTTTGGAGGTAAAGTGTTTATGTTTTCATCATTGTTATAACACCAGCTGTGGGTTTGTCTTCTATGGACTTTATTATGTTGATATACATTTCTTCTATATCTTCTTTGGAAAATTCTTATCGAAAAATGGATGTTGATTTTGCCAAATGCCTTTTGTGCATTTATGGAGAGGATCATATGATTTTTATCCTTTATTCTGTTAATATGGTATATCACAATGACTAAGTTTCAGATTTTCAGTCATCCTTCCATCCCTGGACAATATCCCAGTTGATCATTATGTACAATCTTTTCAATGTGCTGTTTAATTTTGTTTGCTAATATAGCATTGAAGATTTTTCATTCATTTTCATCAGGAATATTGAGTTGTAATTTTCTTTCTTTGAGGTGTCCTTATTTTGTTGTGTATATAATTCTGACCTCATAGAAAGAGTTTGAAAGTGTTTTCTCCTCTTCTGTTTTTGGAAGAGTTTGACAAGTACTGATATTAGTTCTTATTTGAATATTTTGTAGAACTCACCTGTGAAGCCTTCTTATGCTGGACTTTGGTGTAGTCGAAGGTTTTTAATTACTGATTCTCTTTACTAGCAACCATCAGCTCAGATTTTCTGTTTCTTCCTGAACCAGTCTTGGAAGGTTGTGTTACTGAGAATCAATCCTTTTCTTCTAGATTGTCCAAATTATTTGGAGTATAATTGTATGTAGTAATCTCTTATTATCATTTGTATTTCTGTGTTATCAGTTATAACATCCCCTCTTTCATATATGATTTTATCTGAGTCTTCTCTTTTCCTTGGTGAGTCTAGCTAGAGAGTTATCATTTGTTTATCATTTCAAAGAACCAGCTCTTGATTTTGCTGATCTTTTCTGTTGTGCTTTTAGTCTCTATTTCATTTATTTCTGCTCTAATCTTTGGTATTTCCTTCCTTCCACTAACTTCGGGCTTTTTTAATTCTTCTTTTTGAACAATCTTTCCAGCTACATTTTTGTTGTTGTTGTCGTCATTAAATTGAAAGAAAATAGATCTTCGGGGAGTGAATGCAATTCAAAAAAAAAAGAAGAAGAAGAAGAAATATTATCCCAGGGCATCCCTTTTAACTTGACTTGGTAAATATAAAATGACAGCAACTAGCAAGGTGCCAAACAAAACAATGAAATTCATAAGGAATTCATGGGGAATAGGCAGCCACAAGTTCTCCTTGTTTATATCATCACTGCTAAAGACACTAGCTCTTACCTCATTCTTGAATAGAGATTTTTCTTCTTTTTTCCCATCTCTGGATGTGAACAGAGAGTATTACTCTGGAGCATTTCCAGGACTGGTAATGAGAATATTCTTTTGAAGGCAAATTATTTAAAAATGGAAATATTTGTCTGTTTTCATCATCTTCATCATTTATATTATCTCCAGTGATGTATTCTACATTCCTAGAAGAGTTCTGTTATATAGGAAATACTCAATAAACATGTCCTATGAATAAACAGTAAATATGTCAAATGAAAAGATGAATAAGTAAAAGTCATCAACTAAATTTATATGATACCCCTCTTCTCTACCACCAATGAATCCTGCCTCCAGTCTTATTCTCTAACCCTTGTTTTGGAAAAAGGAAAGAGACAGCAACAGAGCTGTGTGAATTGTCCAATGTACTCTGTGTGACTGTATTGAGAGGTAGAAAGATACAAATTATACTAAAAACTTCTAGACATGAGTCTAAATCATGCCTGTATCACCAAACTCTTATATAATTTTAAAAGAAATTTAAACTCCTTCAGTTCAGCTCAGTCACTCAGTCATGTCTGACTCTTTGTGACCCCATGAATTGCAGCATGCCAGGCCTCCCTGTTCATCACCATCTCCCAGAGTTCACTCAGACTCACGTCCATCAAGTCAGTGATGCCATCCAGCCATCTCATCCTTAGTCATCCCCTTCTCCTCCTGCCCCCAGTCCCTCCCAGCATCAGAGTCTTTTCCAATGAGTCAACTCTTCTCATGAGGTGGCCAAAAGTTTCAGCTTTAGCATCATTCCTTCCAAAGAACACCCAGGGCTGATCTCCTTCAGAATGGACTGGTTGGATCTCCTTGCAGTCCAGGGGACTCTCAAGAGTCTTCTCCAACACCATAGTTCAAAAGAATCAATTCTTCAATGCTCAGCCTTCTTCACAGTCCAACTCTCACATCCATACATGACCACAGGAAAAACCATAGCCTTGACTAGACACACCTTTGTTGGCAAAAAAATATCTCTGCTTTTCAATATGCTATCTAGGTTGGTCATAACTTTTCTTCCAAAGAGTAAGCATCTTTTAATTTCATGGCTGTAATCACCATCTGCTGTGATTTTGGAGCCCAAAAAATAAAGTCTGACACTTTCTCCATCTATTTCCTATGAAGTGATGGGACCAGATGCCATGATCTTCGTTTTCTGAATGTTGAGCTTTAAGTCAACTTTTTTGCTCTCCTCTTTAACTTTCATCAAGAGGCTTTTTAGTTCCTCTTCATTTTCTGCCAGAAGGGTGGTGTCATGTGCATATCTGAGGTTATTGGTATTTCTCCCAGCAATCTTGATTCCAGCTTGTGTTTCTTCCAGTCCAGCGTTTCTCATGATGTACTCTGCATATAAGTTAATTAAGCAGGGTGACAATATACAGCCTTGACGTACTCCTTTTCCTATTTGGAACCAGTGTGTTGTTCCATGTCCAGTTCTAACTGTTGTTTCCTGACCTGCATACAGATTTCTCAAGAGGCAGTTCAGGTGGTCTGGTATTCCCATCTCTTTCAGAATTTTCCACAGTTTATGGTGATCCACACAGTCAACGGCTTGGGCATAGTCAATAAAGCAGAAATAGATGTTGTTCTGGAACTCTCTTGCTTTTTCCATGATCTAGCGGATGTTGGCAATTTGTTAGGTCATGTTATATCATCAGAGAGATGAAATAAACAATGTCTTCTCTCTCTTTTAATTCTAGTATCTTATGATCATATGGAACAGGATTTGCAAAAGAGGATCAGAAAGGCAGAAGGAAGGGATATAAAATGTTCTTGAAAAGAAGACAGTCCAAAGAGTATGATGAGGAAGTTAAGGGGGTCCAGGAGTTAGAGCAGAAATGTCATTGCAGGAAGACATAGAAGACTTCTCATTACTTGCTGTGTTTGTAAACTTGAGTAAATCTGTCCTTCATTTAACCAAAAGTGAAGAGCAAGTTGCTCTGTTGCATCAACTCTTTGTGACCTCACGGACTATACAGACCATTGAATTTTCCTGGGAAGAATACTGGAGTGGGTAGCTGTTCTCTTTTCCAGGGGATCTTCCTGACCCAGGAATCAAACTGAGGTCTCCTGCATTGCAGGTAGATTCTTTATGATCTGAGCTACCAGAGAATCCCATGTAACTAAAATGTGTTGTGAATCTACTGTGTGCTGCCCTGAATTTAGATTGAAAAGACATATGTTCCTATAATATTATTGCCAGCTCTCCAGAAGTTTAATATCTAAGGACATATTGGGATAGCAATGCATTCTTGAAAGCTTGAAATAGTAGTAAATGTAAATGAAACTCTCTTAGCTCTAAAATATAGTTCTAAGACAATTTCTTTTGGCTTGAAGGCAGCATAAAGCATAGAGAAGTAGTTTATTGAGCCATCAGTGAATATTCCTGAGAAATATTCAAGGGTGTGCTGGTAAGCTAGTTCTCAAGAGGAAAAAAAAAAGCCCCATGTGTAGCATTTTCCTATTTCCTTGGTGTTGATTCTCCAGCATGGTTAATTTTAATTTACCAATATGACATCCCTGCAGGTTGGTGGGTTTAAAAAGAAAAGCATGCCATCGTTTTCTTTACATAGACTGCTCTACACACACGTCAGAGGAAGGACCCTCATTGTTAATGGTGTTTGCTTCCTACCAACACCACACAGGAGTGAAAATCACAGCTGTGGTCCAGGGCAAAGAATCAGTTCAGTTCACTTGCTGTTGTGTCTGGCTCTTTGCGAACCCATAGGCTGCAGCACACCAGGCTGCCCTGTCCATCACCAACGTCTGGAGCTTACTCAAACTCATGTCCATTGAGTTGATTATGCCATCCAACTATCTTGTCCTGTCATCCCTGTCTCCTCCTGCCTTCATACTTTCCAAGCATCAGTGTCTTTTCTAATGAAGTCAGTTCTTTGCATCATGTGGCCAAATTATTGGAACTTCAGCTTCAGCATCAGTCCTTCCAATGAATATTTAGCACTGATTTCCTTTAGGACTGACTGGTTTGATCTCCTTGCTGTCCAAGGAACTCTTAAGAGTCTTCTCCAACACCACAGTTAAAAGCAACAATTCTTCAGTGCTCAGCTTTTTTTATGGTTCAAATCTTACACCCATCCATGACTATTGGAAAAACGATGGCTTTGACTAGATAGACCTTTGTTGGCAAAGTAATGTCTCTGCTTTTAAATATGCTGTCTCGTTAGTCACAGTTTTTATTCAAAGGAACAAGCATCTTTTATTTTCATGGCTGCAGTCACCATCTTCAGTGATTTTGGAGACCAAGAAAATAAAGCCTCCTTCTGTTTCCATTGTTTTCTCATCTATTTGTCATGAAGTGATGGGACCAGATGCCATGATCTTAGCTTTTTGGATGTTGGGTTTTAGGCCAACTTTTTCACTCTCCTCTCTCACTTTCATCAAGAGGCTTTTTAGTTCCTCTTTGCTTTCTGCTATAAGTTTGGTGTCATCTACATATCTGAAGTTATTGGTATTCTGCCTGAAGTCTTGATTCTAGTTTGTGCTTTTTCCAGTCTGGCATTTTGCATGATGTGCTCTGCATGTAGTTAAATAAGCAGGGTGACAATATACAGCCTCGATGTACTCCCTTTCAATTTGGAACCAGTCCATTGTTCCATGTCCAGTTCTAACTGTTGCTTCTTGGCCTATATACAGATTTCTCAGGAGGCAAGTAAGGTGGTCTGATATTCCCATCTCTTTAAGAATTATTCACAGTTTTTTTTGTGATCTACACAATCAAAGGCTTTAGCATAGTCAAGAAAGCAGAAGTAGATGTTTTTCTGGAACTCTCTTGCTTTTTGATGATACAACAGATGTTGGCAATTTGATCTCTGGTTCCTCTGCCTTTTCTAAATCTAGCTTGAACATCTGGAAGTTCACGGCTCATGTACTATTGAATCCTAGCATGGATAATTTTGAGCATTACTTTGCTAGCATATGAGATGAATGCAGTTGTGTGGTAGTTTAAACATTCTTTGGCATTGCTTTTCTTTGGGATTAGAATGAAAACTGACCTTCTCTCTTCCTGTGGCCACTGCTGAGTTTTCCAAATTTGCTTGCATATTGAGTGCAGCACTTTAATAGCATCATCTTTTAGATTTGAAATTGCTCAGTTGGAATTCCATCACCTCCAAGCTTTGTTCATAGTGTTGCTTCCTAAGTCCCACTTGACCTTGCACTCCAGCAAAAAGGCAAAATGGTTGTCTGAGGAAACCTTACAAATAGCTGAGAAAAGAAGAAAAGCAAAAGGCAAAGGAGAAAAGGAAAGATATACCCATTTGAATGCAGAGTTCCAAAGAATAGCAAGAAGAGCTAAGAAAGCCTTCCTAAATGATCAGTGGAAAGAAATAGAGGAAAACAGTAGAATGGGAAAGACTAGAGATCTCTTCAAGAAAATTAGAGATACCAGAAAACATTTGATGCAAAGATAGGCACAATAAAGGACAGAAATTGTATGGACTCATCAGAAGCAGAAGATATTAAGAAGAGGTGGCAAGAATACACAGAATAACTGTACAAAAAAGATTTCCATGACCCAGATAACCATGATGGTGGGATCGCTCACCTAGAGCCAGACATCCTGGGAGTGCAAAGTCAGGGCAAAGAATGGGCATATTTATTTCACATAATGTATCTAGAATATTGCTAATGAAAACTTACCCTATTATAAGGATATTTATAGCATTTGTATCAGTTGACATTTTCAAAGCGCCAAAACCTCTTGGTTATGAATAGCCATAAAGGGTGTTATCGATTGTTGTGTGCCTTTATTTTTTCTCAAATATTCACTTTGAAACCAGTATTTTTTACTCCGTTTGCTTATTCCAAGCATATTTCAGGCAGCATATTCTATAGACTTTGCCTTCTTCCCCCACTCTCCCACCCCCACACCCCCCAGTTCCCTTTTATTCCTCAAACTCTAGTTCAAGGGCTTCTTGTGACTCATCAGAATCTCTCTTATGGCTGCATACCCAATTTGTCTAATTTACTTACACATAATTATCAACTTAATCTTCTAGTCCCTACTATAGTGTAAGTTCCAGAAAAGTATTTCTTGCATTTTTCTAACTCACTATAGTAACAGAAATATTTTTTTTTTATTGCAAGCAACAGTATCTGACTTAGGCTAACTTAAAAGGCAGAAAGTAAGTTTACTGAAAGAATATTAGATTACTCCAAAAATCAAATGTAAAACTAAGTCTAAGGCAGAAAAAACAAGCAGAAAGTAAGTAAAACTGACTACACCAGCGGGTTCAATTCTCTTCAGTTTAGTCATTCAGTCGTGTTCGACTCTTTGCGACCCCATGAATCGTAGCACCCCAGGCCTCCCTGTCCATCACCAACTCCTGGAGTTCACTCAGATTTACGTTCATCGAGTCAGTGATGCCATCCAGCCATCTCATCCTCTATTGTCCCCTTTTCCTCCTGCCCCCAATCCCTCCCAGCATCAGACTCTTTTCCAGTGAGTCAACTCTTCGCATGAGGTGGCCAAAGTACTGGAATTTCAGCTTTAGCATTACTCCTTCCAAAGAACACCCAGGGCTGATCTCCTTTAGAATGGACTGGCTGGATCTCCTTGCAGTCCAAGGGACTCTCAAGAGTCTTCTCCAACACCACAGTTCAAAATTCTCAATTTTTTCGTTCTCAGCCTTCTTCACAGTCCAACTCTCACATCCATACATGACCACTGGCAAAACTATAGCCTTGACTAGATGGATCTTTGTTGGCAAAGTAATGTCCTTGCTTTTGAATATGCTGTCTAGTTGATCATAACTTTCCTTCCAAGTAGTAAGCATCTTTTAATTTCATGGCTGCAATCACCATCTGCAATTATTTTGGAGCCCCAAAAAATAAAGTCTGGCACTGTTTCCACATCTATTTACCATGAAGTGATGGGACCAGATGCTATGATCTTAGTTTTCTGAATGTGGGAAAAACTGCCTAATTCCATTGGCTATGAATACTTCCTTCAGAGCTAACCTGTATACTTCCCTACCATCATATGAATATTCTCTAATTGTGCCTTTATCTTTCCCTCCAAATTAAAAGGACTTATTGTAAGCATACTATTGCCCAAGCCCCAGTCAAATGCCCATGCTTCAGAGTCTTGTAAGTTACTCTTTCATTTCTAGTTTCCACATCATCCATCACCTGGATGATCACCATTCCTCTACTTCTTTAAAAAAATTCATAATCTAGCCTGAATATTCTGTAACCATGTGGTTCAATTTATATGGTTGACCAGAAACAATAAATTATCTATCTATATACCAGTGGTGAGAGAGGAAATAAAACTGAGACTAATCAAAATATAGTAATTCAGACCAGCTATAAAGAAGAAGCAAAATACTTAGAGACTCTCAGTGGCCTGCTAAATACACTGCTTACCCTTTATTGCAGTTCCTGGCTTAGCTGTGTGATTCTGGTTCTAAAATGATCCCTTGAAACAGAACCTCTTGCCTTTCTCTAGTCTTGTCCTATATTATCCTATGTTCTCTCCTCTCATCTCATTGACTTTAATCTTACCACTTCTCAGGCTGGGAATGCCCTGTCCTTTATCTCCTCTTATTAAAATCCTTTTTCACTTTCTAGAGCAGAACAAAACCATCTTATTATCCTTGAATTTATCCTTGATATTCCCAGCAGGAAGCTAAACTCTGTTCCACATTGTCTTAGACTTAAGTTTGCAGCTCTCCTATAATATATCTTACATAGTATTTTGTGATATGTATAGCTTATTTTCTGTCACTTTTAGTTCCTCTAATTGAAAATTTTCCATTATCTTATTTTATAAAGAAAATTTTGTGGTGTGTAAGTGATCTTTAATTTTAGGTTGATGGATAAAAATATAAATCTGAAAAAAATATATGATATAGAATAGATATCCATTTTATATCAGAAATGGTATCATAGCAACTGTAAATAAATAATTTAACACATAGTTTTAATACATGGGTCCGTTTTATAATACTGATTCAGTGAGTCATTCATGGGCCTAATCTTTAAAGGAATAGTAATGAATGTACAAAAAGCTGAAGGAAAATTATTGTCTGTCCATTCTGATTCACTTACTGGTTTATAGAATATTATTAGGTTTTAAATCTATTACTGTGGGTTGTGAAGTCCTCACAGTCTGTCAAATGATAGAAAAATTCCTTTTTATTCCTGGAAAAGACATTAGATTAGAAGGGAAAAACACAAGAACCAGAAAAATGACATTAAAAGCTAATACCAAGCCAACTTATAGGAGTAAAATCTGGATTCCCTCTTAACTACATTTGGAGGAGCGTGTCTGTTGTACTATGCAGTGGTTCTTACTTGATTTCCTGCTGATCCTCAGACTGGAAGGAATTTTGTTGAATTAAGGGCAAGAAATCCAAATGACAACCATGGAAAAATCAGTCCCAGTAGGAACCATACTCCATCAGCCTGGATTTGACACATGCCTCATATTGAACATAACAATAAACCACACTTCACTGTCCCAACACTCTGTCTTAAAGGTGAATGCTCTTATGTGAAAAATGATGTTTACCACATAATCATATATATTTTGTACTACAGTATATAAATATATGTATATTTAAAATAAAATATGGAGATTGTTATTTCTCTACTGCATAGTCAGTTTGAAAATGATCATAACCTTTACTGACTCTTTTCTTTTTACTTGGAAATACTCAGCGGGCCAAATGCTTTGCCAAGCCAAGTGTATCTGAGGGATTCTGGGAGTTTTTCAATAGCCAAGGTCAGTCTGGGCCTGTTTAGTTCTCTTGGGCTATTAAAGTCTGTTTCTATTACAGGTCTCCTAACTCCCTGGAAGACATATGTTGTTATCTGAAAACATTCAGATCTATGAAAGCAAGGGTGTTTGTCTGTTGCCTAAGAAATAGAATAAGAAAGTGACACTCATTCACTAAGAAATCTATTTTAAGAAAAGCTTTTCGTCTTTTCATTGAAAACAAGTGACTTCAACAGAATGACCATTTTTCTGATAGCATCTTACTGAGAACATTTTACTCAGCAAAGGCTGACCACTCTTTTAAATAGGAAATGAGAAAATAAGAAACAACTTTCGTGTCTTAACAAAGAGTAAATAAATGAGTTTACATATATGAGTTATCATTTTCACTAATATGAACTTCCTCAAAATAAAAAATATGAGGTTAGAGAAATAAGCAGTTTTTTATTAGCAAAGGGTATGAAGGAATAATAGACCCTCAAGTTCTAAAATATCCAGATCTTGCATTTTGCCCTTTCTGCTGTTTCTGATTAAAATGTAATTAAGGTATGTTAAATAGGCGTGCCTCCTATAGAATTCCATATGGAGCAAAATAATCCAACACACTTTAAAATAATCATTTTTTAATCATCCCAATAAATTAAATTTTTATCATTCAGCAACAAATGAAGTACTATTTCTACTAGTTCTTTTTGACTTAAAGTGTATTTTTAACTTTTAAAATTTTATTTTACAATGTTGTATTAGTTTCACGTATATAGCTGTACATTTTAAATGCGTTTATTAGAAAGGCAGAAATTAATCATCAAGTTATGTGATTTTAAAATTAATAGTAATTCAATCATATAGAACACTCTAAACTTTAGGGGAAACTATTCATTCCTATTCCTCAAAAGTTAGTAGTAAGTTAAACATAGCTGGAGGTATTTGTCTTTGTGCTTAGAGCCAAGGCCCTGTTAACTAAAAGCTATAGGCTATCCCCACCACTTTCTCTTGGATCATAGAGGCAGTCACGACACTACAGCTGGGAGATCTCTAAAAGACCACCATATTTAACTCCTGACTGGTGTCTCTGCTGCCCACCTCCATATCTTCATCTTGGTATCTGTCTCTCTCCTTTACTTTCTCAAGACGTGTAGAAAGTCCCCAAAGTATGTATGAAATTCAGCAATGTTCCCTCACAGAGAGATTGCCTGAGACTCTTAGATTTCCTTCAGTTGTGTATATTTGAAGAGTGTGTTAAAGAAACAGCTTTCCACTCTCCAGCTCAACCCTTCTACACTGAGACAAAGATGTAACAATTGATTGATGCCAAGACACCCTCTTATAATTTCTATAAGTGAAAACCTTCCCACTTATAGGAATGATGACAGCATTCTCTTCTCTGCCCCACCTCAACTGGCAAAGAGTATTGTGCTTAGTCATTCAGTAGTGTCTGACTCTTTGTGACCCCGTGGACTGTAGCCCACCAGGCTCCTCTGTCCATGGCTATCCTTCAGGCAAGAATACTGGAGTGGGTTGCCATGTCCTCCCTCCATGTGATCTTGCCAGCCCAGGAATCGAACCCAGGTCTCCCACGTTACATCTGAGCCACCAGGGAAGCCCAAAGAGTACAACACAGTCATAATTGAAATAGTCAAAGAATAAAATACAGTCATACTTGGCACAGTACAATACAGTCATTACTGAAAGAGAGTCACTATTTCCTCTGCAATTTTAGGCTTAATGGGAGAGCACTGGTGAGGCTGAACCAGAAGTTAAGTCACTTAATAACCACGGGACAGTGGACCTTTATCTTATGAGGACAGTGGACTTCATTGTGTCAGACACTGGAGAACCATTTTTGAGCAGAATTCTTCTTTTGGGAACTGTATATTTGAAGCAGTGTAAAGCATGGATTAAAAGGGGAGTGTACTTAATAATACTGACCCTAATATAGAAGTCAAGAATTTAACATTTGGGGAATTCTTTGACTATTAAATAAAATTTGATTAATATGGAAATAGAGCTATCAGTGAACAGTAGCATTAAATTAAGTCACATATTTTACCTGGCCCAACAGTGCATATAAAAGGGGCCACACCAGCATAGATATGGCAGACCAAGAAGTATAGTAGAGCACCATCTGGAGATGATAAGAGAGAATTTATCTCTTATCTGCTGAGGTCTCTCTCTGGGTTCCAGGCTTCATGAAAAGAAAGGAATGACCAACAACTGTTCTAACATTCCATATTTTATGCATGTTTCCATATTCACATATGTTTTAGATTACTGAAGGGTATAAGTAGGCAGAAAATTCTTCATTTATGCAGTTTCAGACATTTGCAGTGGAATCACTATTTATAGTTAGGAAGGTAAATACTAATGTTGGGTAAAAACGATAACTCTTTAGAGGACCTCTTAATATGTTCTGCTCCTTTAGCTCTTGATTTTCCCCATTATGGAAAATGCATTTTTGATTTTCTCTCACGTCCAGCCTCTGTGTGCTGGGGAGAGAGTGGCTCCATCACAACCTCATGTTATGTGTCTCTCCTCCAGCCTTTCTGTCACTAGTAAAGAGCTTCATGGTTTCAAATAACCTGCCTCTGTGTGTAGTGCATGTGCACATATATCCATACACACAGTTTTTACACAAAACTACATATATCCATTTATCAGTGCTTATCTGTTCAGTTCAGTTTAGTTGCTCAGTCATGTCTGACTCTGCAACCCTATGGACTATAGCACACCAGGCCTCCCTGTCCATCACCAACACCTGGAGCTTGCTCAAACTCATGTGTGTTGGTGATGCCATCCAACCATCTCATCATCTGTCGTCCCCTTCTCCTCCTGCCTTCAATCTTTTCCAGCATCAGCGTCTTTTCCCATGAATTAGTTCTTCACACTAGGTAGCCAAAGTACTGGAGCTTCAGCTTCAGCATCAGCCCTTCCAATGAAAATTCAGGACTGATTTCCTTTAGGATGGACTGATTTGATCTCCTTGCAGTCCAAGGGACTCTCAAGAGTCTTCTCCAACACCACAATTCAAAAGCATCGATTCTTCAGCACTCAGCTTTCCTTATCCAACTCTCACATCCATATATGACTACTGGAAAAACCATAGCTTTGACTAAATGGACCTTTGTTGGTAAAGTAATATATGTACTTTTTAATAGGCTGTCTAAGTTTGTCATAGCTTTTCTTCCAAGGAGCAAGCATCTTTTAATTTAATGGCTGCAGTTACCATCTGTATGTCTGTGCATATCTGTATGTCTGTATCAATTTTGAATTTGCCTCTTCTATCTTTTTCAATTTCAATAACTGTTACACTTTTTCTTGATTTCTGTGTCATGTAGATATATGGTCTTTTCTCAAATGCAAAACAAATTTAATTTCTAGTATTCTTCTATCTTTATTTTAGCCTTAGCTTTAACTAGCTCTGCCATTTACTCTGAAAATAATTATCACTTTCCATATGACATCTCCTTTCAAATACTTAGCAGCTTCTACTGGGTTGGCCAAAAAATTTGTTCAGATTTTTCATATAATGTTATGGAAAAACCTGAACAGACTTTTGGTCAACCCAACATTTTGTACTCACCTTTTGCAAACTTTTAAATTTCCTTTTTTTTTTTCCCTTTTTTTTTTTTTTTTTTGTCTACTGTGTTAGACTTTTGACATTCCTGTATAGCCTTTCTAGCCAGCCACCCGAGCTCTCCTGATTTATCACCCACTCCAGTGCTCCCCATGCAGCTTTGTTTATGCCAGGCTCTTCAACCTGAAGTCATAGTCCATCTTTCTAGGAATATTTAAACTATTAAATATTGAAATGATATGAAAAGATAAAAATGATTCTTTTATGACTCCACATTAAAGATAAGTATTTTTAATTGAAAAAGAAATATTTTTATACTTTATGAAGTGATTTACAAAAATATAAAAATTAAATTTTAATTCAAAATGATCTGAAATCAAGAGTTCTGCAGAATTGAAGTTAAAAATGTATCATCTGCTTACACTCCTGTAGCTTCCTATAACATTTTTGAATGTTATTAATGAAGTCTTGGCCAAAGACAAACAATTACCAATTTATAACTGGCTGTAATATTTTACAATAAGCATTTTACCATTTATGTCATTGAGTATGGCAAGATTTGGCAAGAGCTTAATTCCTGCTCTTTAAAACTAAAGTTCCCTGTGCATCTTTTTTCTTTCCCTTCAAAACAGGCAATCAATTTTGCTTTCACTAAACATATTAATTATAAAGATCAAAATCCATGAGATTTTCCTTGGGCACTTTTAGACTTTTATTGAATATATATGAAATTCATGAGAATGCTACATTGTATTTCACTGTAAATCATCAGTATGAAATGTTTATTACTTTATATTGTTTATAATGTTTATTGCTCTAAAAAAAAGGTATTTAAGCTACTACTCAAACTAAGTGAACAATGACACTCAACATCATTTTAGGAGAAGAAATATCCACAATGTTAGAAATTGTACCTGTCTGCATAGCACAATATGAAGTGGAATGTGATATTGAGAGGAATGTCTTTGATTCCTGGAATGCAAAAGTTAGTTAACAATGCCTCAGTCAGCTCCAGCCTGCAAAGAGTAGTAAAATTCACTCAATTGTGTCCAGCTCTTTGTGACCTCATGGATTGTGAATCAGTTGCCAACCACAATCTGAGATACCTTTGGTTTTTGAACCCAACATACTTTAGACTTGTGATCTATTTGAGAAACATGCCCCTAAAGCTAAGATGATATAATGTGTGTGTGAGTGTATGTGTGTACAATTGTACTAAGTCTTCACAGTATCAGGTCTTCACAAGTCCCCTAATCAGATACAGCCTGAGAAATGTTGGCTGAACAGCAATAAGAAGAATACCTGTAAGTTAAAGACTGAATCACATTGTCAAAATGAATCCACATTTTCTTGCGCTGTCTTTCTTTCCACTTTCTCTCTCTGCCCCTGTCACAGCCAACATTTTTGATGTCCCTCAATCTCTCTTTCTTACCTTTCATCCTTCCTATTCTCACTTTACTCTTTGAGGTATATTTCAGTTGACTTTCTGAATGTCGGTTTTCTTTTGCTCTGGTTGTGCTTTTGTTGTCCAGTTGCTCATCCATGCCCAGCTCTTTGCAACCCCATGGACTACAGCATGCCAGGCTTCCCTGTCCTCTGCCATGTCCTGGAGCTTGCTCAAATTCGTGTCCATTGAGTTAGTGATGCTGTCTAGCCATCTCATCCTCAGTCACCTCCTTCTCCTCCTGCCCTCAATCTTTCCCAGCATCAGGATCTTTTCCAGTTGGGGCTGTTTAATTCCTCTTCACTTTTTGCCATTAGAGAGTGGTATGATCTGTATATCTGAGGTTGTTGATATTTTTCTGGCAATCTTGATTCCAGCTTGTAAGTCATCCATTGCCTTTTCTGATCGTGCTACATTCCCTCAAAGTAACTCTCACGTGTAATGAACAATCACGTCCATGTTCCAGAAGGCAAAGTTGAGTTAGGACTGAAATGGTGCCATTTCTCTTGTGCATTCACTGGTCCTGCACCTCCATTCTATTGGTTTTAAACAACTGATTAAGCAGCTCACTGGGCATGGAAGAAATGGACCACATGGCTTGACTAATGGACAGTACACTTACTTAAGTACTGTGAATTTTAAATGCTGGATTTTAAAAGGAACTTAGAGAAACTAAAACACAGAAGATTTGAAAATAAAAATATAAAACATGAGTTATAGGCTAGAATACAGATTCTGAGGGATATTGGTGCTGACATATACACACATACAGAGTTTATTTCTTAAAACAGTTTTTGGTTCACAGCAAAATTAGGTAAAAATTACAGAGAGTTTGTGTATACCTGTCTACCCCATAATCAACCTTCAAGTACCATTGATCAACTGTGACAACTGGAAATTCTGCCAGGAACAGCCTCTGTAAGGGTGTGTGGCTTTAGAGGGAAGATGCTAGAGGTAAACAGCTCTGTGCTATCATCTGGTAACCTCTCAGCAGTTGGGGGAATGAGGGCCTTGACCTTGAGGGAAAAATCTGGACAATACAAGACAGAATCCCCAGGAGAAAATACAAGCCTACCAGGTTTCCTGTAAAGAACAGCTTAGAACAAGTGAGTCTGAGTATCTTTTGATAGAAATGATTCTAGAATTTAACAGAATTGCTGCCTCCAAATAAGAGAGTTTATTTGTGCATATCTTATCTAAGCAAAAATGTAAAGGAAGGCACACACACTTCATTTTGAATAAGGCAAGAAGCTTGTGAAATACAGAAAATTACTTCCCTTGTGTTTTTTCCTAAAAGATTGATAGCTTAACTAAGTAATAGGTTAATTACTAAAATTAGTTCTAGGTTTTCTTCACATGCAAAAAATTTATCCAACCTTTTCAACCTTGAGCTGAGGTTCTACCTTGAGGGAAGTTTATAAAGATAAAAGTTTAGTCCATAAAATGTTGGAGAAAAAAATGAAAGTAAGGCTGTCTGCCATTCCTTCAATGTGAGATTAATAAAAAGAATGAAGAGAAATTATTCATTTGACCATGGCTAAATATCAAAAGATATATATGTCATATATATATATATGTAAAAATTTAAATCCAATTTACTTCTAAGTTTTCATTCAGAATGTTTCCATTGGAAACACTGCAGTTGTATGTACTCAGTGTCTTAGGTAATCAAATAAAAACATGATACAAACACCTCAGAGTCATACATGTTTCCCTCTCCACTTAAACATGCTTATTCCCATGAACAAAAATTCCCTCAGATAACTGACTTTCATCACAGGGTTCAAATATTAAATATGTTCTGAGTATATCACCACTACTAAGTGGGAGAGAAACTTTTAGATTTCATTTCTAAAATGAATTCACACCACCATTCTTATGTTTAAAACAAATCATTCTTACAAAATCCATAAATAATAGTTTTAAAATGTAACAAACACAAAAAAAAGTATTCCTGAACTGGTTCCCATTATTTCCTTTTTTTGAGATTTTTTTTTTTTTTGACATGCACCATTTTTAAAATCTTTATTGACTGTGTTGCTTTATTGCTTCTGTTTTATGTTTTGGTTTTTTGACCACAAGGCATGTGGGATCTTAGTTCCTTGATCAGGGATCAAATCCACATGCCTTATATTGGAAAGTGAAGTCTTAACCACTGGACCTCCAGGGAATTCCTAATCCCCATTACATGCTATTTTTTCCCCTAAAATACTGATTAGCCCATTAGCATATGTCCCAGAAATGATAAAAAGTATAAGGACTGCTCCAAGAATAATGTTCCAGCAAATTAGTGCAATCCTGTGTATTCACAGATACTCTCTGACCTCTAGAAACAGCAGCAAGTCAGCATTCTTCTCTCATGCTTTAAGTGTTGATTCAAACCATTGCTGTGGAATAGTTCCATATGATAAAACTTCATTAAATTTACATTGTGTCTTTGGACACTATAATTTTATGAGCCTCAGTATCCTTATCTATAAAATGGGATTGTTGGGTATGAATCACATTATCTTGAAGAATCTCACTAGTGTGATATCTTGGCTTAAGCTATGCTTTCATCTCTACCTCAGATACGACTGCACATATTGTACTTTTAGACCTTTGAAATGCGATCAAGACTGAAGGCAAAGAACAGTGTGACAAAACCATAGCAGCCCTCAGTTCTGTGACTCAGCCCTCCCCAGGTTCTCAGGAGCCACATTCCTCAAGCTGAAGTCACTGAGAAACAGTTAGTAAACTGTATACTCGTATAATGACATAATGCCAATTTCCTTAAATGCTAAAATTATTAATGCAACCCTTCAAAGTGCCTAACTTACCATATAAAAGTGTTTTTTCTTCTCCAAGAAAATGTGATGGTTGAATTTAAGAATATGAATCACAATTTGCCCTTTAATTGGAAAGTGTCATTTTTTAACAGTAATGATACCCTTTATAGAAATGTTTCTGAGGTTAAGGTGTATTCTGTAGTCACATTGGCCAGTTATGTTAGAGTTCTTATTATTCCTAATAGAAAATTAATACTTAAATTCGCTAAATATCTTACAGTGTTTCAGCACTGGACAGAGAGCTAACTCCCATAATGTGAAAATGCCTTGCTCTCTTTTTCAGGTCTTGTCACAATACAGCCGTCACTGTGTGAAGCGGATCAGTTTTCTTGTATCTACGCTGTCCAGTGTGTCCCTCTTGCAGGGAAATGTAATGGACAGGAAGATTGCACAGATGGATCTGATGAAATGAATTGTCCTATCAGCCCCCTTCCCCAGCTCTGTGGTCAAACAGAATTCCAGTGCTCTACCCATGAGTGTATCCCGTCCCTCCTGCTTTGTGATGGAGTGCCTGACTGCTACTTTAATGAAGACGAATCTGGCTGCTGTGAGTTATTTTCATTCATTCAGTGTTCCAGGGAAGAAATGCTGTTTGGAAATGATAGAGAGAGCTTGACATATAAAACAAAGTTCTCTAGAGTCTTAGCATGATCATATCATCAATAACAAAGTTGCTTGTGCTATGTTGCTGAACAAAGTGTACAGTCCTTGCTTAGCATTTCTGGAAACATTTGTTTGTAGTCATACTGCTTCTGCTACTGCTAAGTCGCTTCAGTTGTGTCCAACTCTGTGCAACCCCAGAGACGGCAGCCCACCAGGCTCCCCATCCCTGGGATTCTCCAGGCAAGAACACTGGAGTGGGTTGTCATAACAATCTCTGTTAGATGTGTCTAATCTCCTTTTTATATCTCCTTTTTATATCTGAATCATTCATATAGGGGATGCTCTTACAGTTCCATTACTTTTTAAAATGTTGGTGGGGATGGATTAAAGACATGTAATTATAATTTCTTCCCCCTAAAAACATTCATGAAGCTGGCGAAAGTAAGTGGGGGAAATATCCATTTTAGTGAATAAATATAATTAGAGTTTAGACCTGGACCTTGATAGATGTGTCAGTAAGAGTTAATGCAGGATTTCCCTGGTGATACAATAGATAAAAAGCTACCTGCCAATGCAAGAGACATGGGTTCCATCCCTGGTTGAGGAAGATTCCACATGTCACAGAGCCACTAAGTCTGTGTGCCATAGCTACTGAGCCTATGCTCTGGATCCCATGCTCTGTAACAAAAGGGGGCACGGTGAGGAGAAGCCCACACACCACAACTAGAGAGTAGCCCCCACTTGCCACAACTCAAGAAAGTCCACGTGCAGCAATAAAGACCTAGCACAGCCATAAACAATTTTTTTTAAGTTAATGCCAGAGTAAATCGGTGGGACATTTGGTTTGACCTCATCTTCATCACTTGCTACAATTTGGGGAAAGTCATTTGAGTCAGTCTCACCGCCCATGTTATGCCTACCTTACAGGGCTATAAGAATTGGAGAGAATGCACATAAAATTCTCAGTCCTGCATTCATCAACTTCCTTCTTTAGTGTTAATTAAGTAGTTATACAAATTACACAAATCTTTAAGGTGAGCACATAATCATGGTGGAGTCAAGGCACCATTAGTGTTTTATTTAATTATTTTTTTGTCTGGTTTCATGTTATATCACACTGTATAGGAGCTGCAGTGATAGAGCTCCATAAGTCATATGTTTGTTTGTTGTGAGGTCATGTAATATTGACTTAGAGGCAAGTAAGAGACAAATAGAGGCAAATGAGAAAGAGGAAGGTGAGGTGAAGTCGCTCAGTCATGTCCAACTCTTTGCAACCCCATGGACTGTAGCCTACCTGCCTTCTCCGTCCATGGGATTCTCCAGGCAAGAATACTGGAGTGGGTTACCATTTCCTTCTCCATAGGATCTTCCCGACCCAGGGGTCAAACCTGGGTCTCTCACATTGGAGGCAGATGCTTTAACCTCTGAGCCACCAGAGAAGCCAAGTTACTTATCCCTGTTCTGATCAAGGCTCTAATGGAATTTGGCTGTTAGAAATCAGATTAAGTTAAAGAATTCCCTGGTGGTCCAGTGATTATTAATTGTCACTTTCACTGCTATAGGCATAGGTTTGTTCCCTGGTTGGGGAACTAAGATCCCACAAACCTCATGGCTTGGCCAAATTAAAAATAAAAATAAAAATAAAAAATAAATCAGATTAAGCTCAATATAGTCATATGGTATTTGACTTCAAATAACAGTGCTATTTAAAGGGAAGCATAAGAAGATACCATATTCTTATACTTTTAGACGTATGTTAGAAAAATTGGTATTTGATGAGATAGTAATATATGGAATTCTGCTCCTAAAGGGAAATAAGTGTACATTAGGAACAGATGGTACTGTGAAGGAATTGCTCTACTCCATCTCCAAAATATTTATTGAGTTATGGCTCTGTAGGGAAAAGTGCATGAAAATAAATTCTGGACAAAATGCTAGAGCAATAATTACAGGGCTGATATCGGATGGTGACAATTTACTAAACAGTTAAAAGCATAACAGTTTTTTTTTCCTGGACTCATTTTGTTTTTTAATTTAGAATGGCATTTTATAAACTATCACTCATTCATTCATAAACCTTCATTCAGTTCAGTTCAGTTCAGTTGCTCAGTCATGTCCGACTCTTTGGGACCCCATGAACCACAGCATGCCAGTCCTCCCTGTCCATCACCAACTCCCGGAGTCTACCTAAACCCATGTCCATTGAGTTGGTGATGACATCCATCCATCTCATCCTCTGTTGTCCCCTTCTCCTCCTGCCCCCAATCCCTCCTAGCATCAGAGTCTTTTCCAGTGAGTCAACACTTTGCATGAGGTGGCCAAAGTACTGGAGTTTCAGCTTTAGCATCAGTCCTTCCAAAGAACACCCAGGACTGATCTCCTTTAGAATGGACTGGTTGGATCTCCTTGCAGTCCAAGGGACTCTCAAGAGTCTTTTCCAACACCACAGTTCAAAAGCATCAATTCTTTGGCGCTCAGCTTTCTTCACAGTCCAACTCTCACATCCATACATGACCACAGGAAAAACCATAGCCTTGACTAGACGGATCTTAAGGATGTAATTTATGCCACACATTGTATTGGGCATTGATGATCCAATGGACATGACCTGATACAAACTCAGGTTGTTAGATACATTCTATATTAGTGAAGGAGAGTAGTAAATGATAGTTGGGATACTATATGGTAAGTTCTGTGAGAGATAACCAAAGTGTTATTGAATAACATTGGGTACTCCCTAACTATGGTGCCAGAGTGTCTAAATTTTAACATGAAAAGTGATTGCAGAGCCAAATTTGGAAAGACAGATAGTCATTAGGCAATTTGAAATGCTTGATTCTAGTGAGAATGTTCCAAGAATAGAAGAGAAGTTGTTTGATTGAAGAATATTTCATATAGCTAGAGTCTATGGTGAAAAACGTAGAAATAAGTTGAGAGAGATAAGCAGGGACTGGGTCTTGAAGAGTCCACCCTATCATGCCAGTGGTAAGTAAGTGTTTAAGTGATACATGGATGGATTGGAATGAGGATGGGTGCCTGGTTAAGAGATGTCACACTTGACATAGTAAGGGGTTGATTAGGTTAATGGTATGATGCACAGTATGAATAGATTTAAGAGATATTCAAGTGAAGAGCAGAAGAAAGAAATCAATAATAGTTTCCAAATTTCTGATCTAGGCAACAAGATACCTAATCTGCCATTTCTTGAGGTGGGAAAAATAGGATGAGAAGGACCTCTTAGGGTAAGAAATATAGCTTCACCTTTAAACATGTGTTATTTATGTTATCTCTCTCATACCCACTTGGAAACATTCAGAATATGTTTTGAAATGGATGTATGGTGCTCAGGAATAAACTCAAGGAAGATATATAAAGATACAAAGCTATTAGCATACAATGATTCTGACTGTGGCTGTAAATGAGATAATAGAGGAAAAAGATAAGTGGAGGGGGTGGGGACAGAATCCTAAGGAATATCTAAAGGATGGTTTAAAAAAAAAATCAAAAGACAGGTAGATGTCATAGACATAGGGGGACAACCAAAAGAGAATGATGATCTTAAATCAAAGGTAGAAATCTATGTATCAGAGGGTAGGCACAGGATCAGATGTGTCTGTGAGATCACATAAAGTTAGAACTAAAAATTTTTAGACTGGGAAAAAGCTAAAGTAGTTGCTGTGATTCTGGAGAGGTAACACCCCATGGAGTGGGAGGACAGAATTGTGACATCAGCCTTTTGTGGGAAGATGCGAAATCATAGAGGAAAGCCAGCTATAGAAAACCCTTTCAAGAAGGTGGCATTGAGACTGGAATATAGGACAAAATAAGAGGTTTGGTTGATTGGTTTGTTTGTTTTGTGAGACTTGCATGTTTTTAAGCATTGTAGGAACAGAAATCTGAAAAGTTTGAACTTTTATACAAGAAAATCAATAGTAATTGATATTTAAAAGTCTTTTATGTTTACAAAAATACATGTTTAGTGATCAGAAAGCTTAAACAGAGCAAATGATGAATCCAACATTTAAAAATAATTTATATTTAATCATGTATTTCCATTGGTAACATATTTTTTATAAAAGTGTCACTTCAGTTAGTGATACTTTTGTTTGACCAAAAATATCCAATTTGTTAAAGTAAGTGGAAAAAAATAAGTATGGTTTAATGATATGGGAAAATAACCCCAAACTAGAAATATTCTTCTCATTGATATTCCTCTGAAAGAGATCTATTCACATGAAGATTTCTATTTCATCAGTTGTATCAGTCAGTGTCCTGACAAGAAATAGATGGCATTGATATTGTGCAATTTTAGACTATTTTAATAGAGGAATTATTTATTAGGGGAATAATAAGCATAGGAAAACCACAAGGAGGTGTGTTGTCGCCCATAGAACAAAGGATGAGAGAATAGTTGTTTGTATCTAGAGTCGAGGAGAGCTACTTGATAAAGGATGTGGCATTTGTAATGGGAGCAGCTAACCATTGGTAATCCCACAGTCTCTTCCTCTGCATTAACCTCCCACTGGTGGTACCCATCAATCAAACCCAATCAAAGCTAGAGGACAAAGAAAGATGTTCCGCCTCCTGGGGCCCAGAGCAAGGAGAGAGGATGGAGATGGGTCAGGAGAGGCACATAGATGCTCTCTATCAATAAGAGAGATAACTGTGACCAGTAGATGGGGAGGGGAATAGTTTTACTGCTATCTAACTTTAATTGATGGGCTTCCCAGGTGACACTAGTGGTAAAGAATCCACCTGCCAATGAAGGAAATGCAAGAGATGTGGGTTCAATCTCTGGGCTAAAGATCCTCTGGAGGAGGGCATGGCAACCCACTTCAATATTTTTGCCTGGAAAATCCCATGGACAGAGAGCCTGGCAGAGTACAGTCCACAGAGTTGCAAATGTTGGTCACGACTGAGCGACTGAGCACACACAGCTTTTTTGTTTATGTTGCAGGAGTAGTTGATGTATTTTATGAAGTTAGGTGGCACTTCTGAGAATTAGAAGTGGGGTTGTGCTCCTAAGACTTGTAGACCAACCTTTATCAACAGTTTTATTGGGGCCTTTCAATTTGTTGCTTTTCTGATAGCTCAGTTGGTAAAGAATCCACCTGCAATGAGGAGACCCTGGTTCAATTCCTGGTTTAGGAAAACCCCTGGAGAAGGGAAAGGCTCCCCACTCCAGTGTTCTTTGGCTTCCATTGTAACTCCGCTGGTAAAGAATCCACCTGCAGTGTGGAAAACCTGGGTTCGATCCCTGCATTGGGAAGATCCCCTGGAGGAGGGAAAGACTACCCAATCCAGAATTGTAGCCTGGAGAATTCCATGGACTGTATAGTTGATGTGGTGACAAAGAGTCGGACACAACTGAGCAACTTTCACTTTCACTTTCAATTTGTTAGCTATGATCTCAGCACTCTATGTATAAAGATTACCCTTTGTATTTGACAGCTTCTTACAAAGGTGTTCCTCAGTTTATTCAACATGAAAATCATAGTGGTTAAGTCTGTTTTACAGAGGTATTCAAGAATTAAATGAATTAATGTGGCAAATTGAATAAGTATTATTATCCTTTCCACATTAAATTATCTGTATAGTTTTATTAAAATATTTAAGCTGGTAAGATATTTTAATAAGAGTCCCGACTGGTTTTGTTCAGGCACAGAGTACATATCCATCCTGCTTCATGCTAAGTGTGCCTCTGCCTTGAAGGGCTTGTTGCCTTCATTCTCATGGCACAAAACCATTGCTCCTCTAATGTTGGAAATGTTAATCTGCTACATATATGACCTTTCATTTTAATAGTAAATAGATACACAGCCATAGAATATATATGCTTTACTTTTGTAGCAGATATAATCTTCAAAAGGGATATTACTTTACAGAAGTAACTTTGGTAAGCCATCATTCATCAGCTGTTTATTTTTGATGTATCATCTACCTAAGTGAATGAGCTAAATGCCATAAAGTGCACTGTGATACTTATTTTGGTTAGAGAGAGTATCAACCTCTAGGGTAATGACAGGTTGAATTAAGTATTTTTATAGCTATGAAACCATAATGATTGAAAGAGAATGTGGTGAAAGTTGATATGTCCAAGGAAACATTTTGAAACCTGATTTTCCTATAAATTTATAGCTTATTTGGACTAATTTTGGAAAATGTTTTGCTGTATATGTATTCAGTTCAGTTCAGCCACTCAGTTGTGTCCAACTTTTTGCGACCCCATGAATTGCAGCACGCCAGGTCTCCCTGTCCATCACCAACTCCCGGAGTTCACTCAGACTCGCATCCATCGAGTCGGTGATGCCATCCAGTCATCTCATCCTCTGTCTTTCCCTTCTCTTCCTGCCCCCAATCCCTCCCAGCATCAGGGTCTTTTCCAGTGAGTCAATGCTTTGCATGAGATGGCCAAAGCACTGAAGTTTCAGCTTTAGCATCAGTCCTTCCAAAGAAATCCCAGGGTTGATCTCCTTCAGAATGGACTGGTTGGATCTCCTTGCAGTCCAAGGGACTCTCAAGAGTCTTCTCCAACACCACAGTTCAAAAGCATCAGTTCTTCGGCGCTCAGCCTTCTTCACAGTCCAACATACATGACCACTGGAAAAACTTTAGCCTGGACTAGATGGACTTTTGTTGGCAAAGTAATGTCCCTGCTTTGAATATGCTATCTAGGTTGGTCATAACTTTCCTCCCAAGGAGTAAGCATCTTTTAATTTCATGGCTGTAGTCACCATCTGCAGTGATTTTGGAGCCCCCAAAATAAGGTTTGACACTGGTTGCACTTTTTCCTCCTCTATTTCCCATGAAGTGATGGGACCAGATGCCATGATTTTAGTTTTCTGAATGTTGAGATTTAAGCCAACTTTTTCACTCTTCTCTTTCACTTTCATCAAGAGGCTCTTTAGGTCCTCTTCACTTTCTGCCATAAGGGTGTTATCATCTGCATATCTGAGGTTATTGATATCTCTCCCGGCAATCTTGATTCCAGCTTGTGTTTCTTCCAGTCCAGCGTTTCTCATGATATACTCTGCATAGAAACGAAATAAGCAGGGTGGCAATATACAGCCTTGACGTACTCCTTTTCCTATTTGGAGCCAGTCTGTTGTTCCTTATCCAGTTCTAACTGTTGCTTCCTGACCTGCATATTAATAATGGATAAAAAGAAAGTAATGATTCCATTTGTTTTCTTACTTTCAGTCCTTTGCTGTGTAGGTGTCGATAAGTATTCATCACATATGTAAAAGTAAGTTTTCTGCTTACTTTTAAAACCCAATTTTAATAAGTATTCATTAACTTTAATATTATATCATTTAACATACCATAGAAACTAAGATTTTAGTTTCTAATTTCATTAAGTTAAAGGTCAATTTTAAATTATCTAAAGTGTAAATTTTCTATAAAAAGAAAAGAGTAAAATATTCTACAAATTGAAAAATGTGTTTTCTTATATATATTTTATGTCTTTCAATGCTACTTGGGCTATGGTTGAACATTTATATCACTTAAAGTTAGAACTTTTCATTGTACAATAAACTTGAAACTAAGTTCTCAATCATACTGAAAATTGGATTAAAGAATGTGAATTGAATTAGTGTTTCTGAGATATGAAAGGTCCAAAATAATGCTCTATAAGTAGATAAGCATCATCGTATTTGTATACAAATTTCAACACATTATTTAAAACCTTAAATCTGTCCTCTTGTATAATCTCTCAGCTCCTAGCAATGCAAAACAATGATAAAATGCATATGCATACATTGCTGTTGTTCAGTTGCTCGGCTGTGTCTGCCTTTTTGAGACCCCATGGATGGCAGCACACCAGGTTTTTCTGTCCTTCACAATCTCATGGAGTTTGCTCAATCTCACATCCATTGAGTCAGTGATGCCATGCAACCATCTCATCATCTGTCCCCCACTTCTCCTCCTGCCCTCAATCGTTCCCAGCATCAGGGTCTTTTCCAATGAGTCCACTCTTCACATTAGGTGGCCAAAGTATTGGAGCTTCAGCATCAGTCCTTCCAATGAATCTTCAGGGTTGATTTTCTTTAGAATTGACTATTTGATCTCCTTGCAGTCCAAGGGTCTCTCAAGTATCTTCTTCTGCCAGGAGCCAGTATAAGGAGTCCTGCCTGTGGCAAAGGTCATGAGGTTAAAGGGTCCAACAGGCAAAGGCAAGTTGGGCCTTGTCTCACTGAATTTTCTCAAACATCTACCCCCAAAACAAGAGTCTGCCTGCCGTACTGCATTATGCTTTTCGCTTATGCTTCTGACATTAACAGGGGGCTATCCCTGACCACCTTTCTCTGGAAAAAGTTAACTTAGAGCTCCAATTAGTCTCCTGCATATGAAAAGAATGTTTCAGCTCAAATCCCTCTGATAGCTATCTAATTTGCCTGACAGGTGTCCCTGGACTTTTACAACTTGTGGTTGTTTATAGCCCCTAACCGCGAGAGGCACGAAGCTTAAAGCACCTTAAAGATATAGCGCCTTTTCTAAAGAGCAAGAATTATATTGGTGATGGGTTTCACTGTTGAGTCAATGACTGCTGCCAGGCCTCCATATTCTTTATCTTTTAGGCACCTGAAGGATATTAATCAATGTAATTGGGATATAGGAAAAGGAATATAGTAGTTTTAATATTAGCAATGCTAGACTTTTGAGTTAATGGATTTTCTCTTTGTTATAAATCACTCTATTCCTCTTTCTTTGTTATAAATTGTTTGCCCTTGCTATATAAGAATGCAACTTTAATTAGTGCTTTCTGAGAGTGGCATCAGACTTTGGAAAGAACAACACTTTTAAGGGCAAATAAGTTTTCTGGTTGACAGACCCTTATCAGAAAAGGGCCGTAAAATGCTAATTGACCTTCTGGCCAGAAGATGATATAAATCACCTAAGACTTGCGTATACAACTAGGTATGCAGAGAGAAGCCGGGTCTCAATAAGAGTCAGGGCTGCTGACACTGCACAATTTTGTATTATCCATTGATCTCTATGTACAACCAAAAGTATAAAAGGCTTTCCCGAACAATAAAGGATGGGCCAGTCACTGGAAAGACTGCTTTCCCCTGTGTGGTCTTTTTTCCTTCTCTTCTTTTCTGACTGAATTCCCATCTGAGGTGTGGAGGCTCACCATGTCTACTTACTTGCCCTAGTTTCTAAGACCCACACGAGAGGGAGCCCAAGGCGGGGCACCCTCCGCTATTCAAGTGGGCGCCGGTGGTCTACGTAGATGGTGCAAACCTCTTGTCTCGAGGTTTTATTAGCTTTCTGCGTAAATCAAGTTATTTAGCATCTTTTCTCCACTAATTTTCCTACTATACTATTCTTCCCTAATCTCTTTATATTTCTAATTAAATAGTCCTTTCCCAGATGCTGACTCCATCTCTACTTCTAATTCCCTGGATCCACCAGGGCTGGAACCCGGCATTCTCCAGCACCACAGTTTGAAAGCATCAATTCATCAGCTCTCAGTCTTCTTTGTGGTCCAACTCTCACATCTGTACATAACTACCGGCAAAACTATAGCTTTGACCATGGGGACATTTGTCGTGTACATATATAGATGGGTAGTATACATATATAGGTGGGTATATTGATGCATGTTTTTAGCCACACATTCATATTTTTAAACTTATTTTGGTTATTTTTTAACTTACTTTGGTTTGCTCTGGGTCTTCTTGCTATTGTGCTGGCTTCTCTTATTGTGGAGCACAGGCTGTAGGGATATGCACTTCAGTAAATGTGGCTTGTGGGCTCTAGAGACACTATATATATATAGTTTTTTTTTTACAAACATCTCTTCATCTTATAAGAACTGGAAAATTATTCTGTTTCTTAGTTTGCTTGGTTTGGAATATTATTTATCTTGTCAATGTATATCCTTTCTCCGAGCACTTCAGCTGTTCCTACAGTCTGGTTTCAGCCTTTGATTTTAGATTTGTCTCTCATACCTCTTCACAGAAATTCTCCAGCCTAGGCAAACTGCTTTACTTACTGTTCCAATATCAAAAGTATTGATTCCCAATCTGTAAATTTGATTCCTACTCTGCTAAATGGATTTTCTCTGAAAGCATTAAAATGTAAATTAAAATATAAAGAATATCTCAAGACTCTATTCCTACTTTCCCCCTTTACAAACTTCGTTATACTAAAGGAATCTCTTGTTTCTCTCATACTTACCTATACCAATGCTTTTCTAGCTAAGTCTGGCCTTATGACATTTCTCATATTTACTTTGAAACATTAATCATTTTAATATTGTTATCTTCATTTTTGTTGCTCCATATGTTTTGATCACTGTTTTCAAAATCTCTTTCCTGTACTTACCAGTGCAAGTGCAAAGTATAATGTCTTACTTACAGTAAGGCAGCTCAATATTATTTATTGGTGTGAATTAATGTTCTAGCAGGAAGAATCACTCAATGAAGAGTGACTGAATTTTTCAGATCCAGCAGTTTTAGTCAATGAAAATATATACTCTTAAAAACATTTTTATGTCCTACTTGCCATTAAATGGTGATAGGCAGTTCTCAAACCAAACTTGTCAATAACCTTTGATCAATAGTCTACTATTCAAGTAACTCCTTCCAATCCATAAATATACTTAAAAAAGAAAAATTGTGACATAACTGACAGAATCTGTGCAAGATTCATATGTGGGGAAATTTACTCCTGAGTATTCTAAAACTGTCGATTTAGCTTGAAAACTTTGAGCTTAATTGTCTTTATTCTAATAGAAGTACTTCATTGATCAGTCTTTTATAAATTTTTGGCAGCAGCTTTGGGTTAAAATATTCATATAGGGATACAAGAATACAGTTACAGGACCAAGAGTAGCGTCTGAGGAAGGTCAAGTACTTTTCAGGACTAGATTGCCATTTAGCTGTCAGTAGTCTTGATGGGCATCCATAAAGGCAGTTTTCTGAATTAGCCAAAGTCTTATGCACAAGACTTATGCTTGCCTCTTGAAATCAAGCCAGCAGGAGACTCTGGAAGTAATGAAATACCTACATCATACATTAACAGTGCTATCAAGGCATGTAGTCATAGTACCTTGGGCTGCAGTGACCTTCACCATCACTTGGATCTAACAGATATCCAGTGACTACCCATGGCTTATGAACCAGGTGGAAATGGATGAACATTCAAACAAGTTACAGTCTCTGCTAATTCAATAGCACATGATATAGAGATGTTAGGGGAGCAACAGAAGAACAAACAGAGATCTGCCTTGATTTTAAAGTTGACTAATCTAAAATCAGTTCAGAACATAAAACATACACAAAGCATTTTATATATACATACATGAATAATACTACATGATGCGCACAGGTAGACAATAATTTTACTGACAGGTTTTTTTAGGACGTTTTAGTAAATTGACATTTTCTTCATTAAGAACTCTACAGAGAAGAGTGTGAAGATTCCTTAAAAAACTGGAAATAGAACTGCCTTATGACCCAGCATTCCCACTGCTGGGCATACATACCAAGGAAACCAGAATTGAAAGAGACACATGTACCCCAATGTTCATCACAGCACTGTTTATAATAGCCAGGACATGGAAGCAACCTAGATGTCCATCAACAGATGAATGGATAAGAAAGCTGTGATATATATACACAATGGACTATTACTCAGCCATTAAAAAAAATTCATTTGAATCAGTTCTAATGAGGTGGATGAAACTGGAGCTGATTATACATAGTGAAGTAAGCCAGAAAGAAAAACACCAATACAGTATAGTAACACATATATATGGAATTTAGAAAGATGGTAATGATAACCATGTATGCAAGACAGCAAAGGAGACACAAATGTATAGAACAGTCTTTTGAACTCTGTGGGAAAGGGGAGGGGGATTGACTTGGGAGAATGGCATTGAAACCTGTATGATATCATATAAGATGAATCGCCAGTCCAGGTTTAATGCAGGATACAGGATGCTTGGGGCTGGTGCACTGAGATGACCCAGAGGGATGATATGAGGAGAGAGGTGGGAGGGGGATTCAGGATGGGGAACACGTGTACACCCGAGGCGGATTCATGTTGATGTATGGCAAAACCAATATAATATTGTAAAGTAATTGGCTTCCAATTAAAATAAATATATTTAAATTTAAAAAGTAAAATAAAAATCAGGCTAGAACAAGAAACTCTGATCAGTATTATGTGGCAGCCTGGAGGTGAGGGCAATGTGAGGGAGAATGGACACAGGAATATGGACGGCTGAGTCCCTGTGCTGTTCACCTGTTACTACCACAATCAACTGTACTCCAATACAGAACAGATTCTTAAAATTTTTTTAAATAATAAGGCTCGAGAAATGAAGGATAAAACAAATTGGCTTATATTATTAGAAGAAATACATTTTTACAGTGATTATTATTGTTCTTTTCTTCAGCCGACGAGAGCTGTTCTCCTGGAGCTTTGACATGCCCCTCTTCTAACAGCTGTATCCCAGTGCACAAGCGCTGTGATGGTTTTGCTGACTGCATGGATTTCCAAACTGATGAATCCAGCTGCTTGGGTAACTATCCATTGAAATATTCTTTGCAATATGAGTCAGTAACTTCACCTGTACACAATAAAAATATTAAAACTTGAAATTCTAAATAACAGCAAACAGAATAATTACATTTCTGTTATTGGCTTAGTGCCAGGAAGAATGTTAATGTTATTTTGCTACATTTATAGAAATGTACAATATATAATACAATGAACTCATGCAT